>CM076573.1:559339018-559513049 GCA_034641835.2 Pinus albicaulis | reverse complement strand
AATATGAATAGCCACTGAAGAGAAGGGTTTTGTGTAGTTAACCCACAACCGTGATGAATGAAGATCCGAGGATAGAGATACCTTGCAGTAATGCTCGTGACCAACTGTGATATTGACAGAGTGCGGCCTAGCAAATGGACTTCGATGAAGTGTGTATTTGTGGATGAACCAAAACCATGATAAACGAAGATCCGAGGATAGAGATACCCTGAAATTCTTGTGACCAACTGTGTTACTAACAATGTGTAGCCTAGAAAATGGACTTCGATGAGAAGGGCTTTGTGCGGTTGACCCATAACCGTGATGCTGATTGTTGATGAAGTATCAGGTGCCTACATAGCTTGGGGTGGGAGGGCATGTCTCCAAATAACCCAAGCCGAATGCTGCTATTCTGAAATTGATGAATGTGAAGCAGGTGTCTACTAAAGCGGGGTGGGAGGGCACGTCTCCAAAGGGAACCTACTCCGAATGCTACTCCCAAATTTAAAACGAACATAACTCGATTAATATAACTCGGAATATTTATTATAACCTGTTTTTGGAAATGGAATGATCATTATGCATCTTCTCGTGTGTTTGAAACCGCTATCTAGAGACTCTAGAATCTCAAATTCACGTTGGAACTGTCTCTCCGTCACAAAATTTCTGAAAAAATATTTTATTTTAAATCAACGATAACTCCCACATCCGGTCTCCGATTTGACCGATTTTTTTTTGAAATTGGGTGATTTTTAAAGGGGAGATCAGATATATAGCCATTTCTTTAAAATTTCACACTGAAAACTACGAAAAATGACAGGAGAGCCGCCGTCCACAAATTATCGTCAGAACATTTTCTGCAACATTGCTAATTTAGAATCAGCGATATCTCCCTCATTCGAACTCCAATTTGGTCGATTGTTTTTTTGAATTTGGGTATTTTTTTGCAAGGAATCCATATCTGGTCTTCGATTTTGTAAAATTTTCACCATAATTTTCATATCTGATCTTCAAACTCGCCGCCTAAGGAATTCATAGAGTTTGCTGAAGATTGCTGCCAAAAATTGAAACTAAAATATGCTTCAAACCCTCATTCCCATGGATTTGTAACCTAAATATGATACCAATGATCCGGATCTTGGGGGGAGGCCCCAAAGATCTAAAAATTTGAAATAGATATGACAATATCTGCAAAATTAGAATGCTAGAAAAAAAGGAGAGAACACAAAGCAAATAAAACCATAAAGAAACTTGTTTTATTAAAACAGATAATAACTGTAGAAGCTACATTGTGGTGGATTGCGTATATACCAGAGTGAGTGTGTATTTAGTTGTATGCGCTTAGAGGATATTGTGAGTCCAGTATGAAAAAGGATGAAATGTGTCTTACAAATGTTTGATTATAGAGAGTAGTGGATTCAATATGTAACATTGTGAAACAAGGTCCACAAGAGGAGCTTGAAGGTTGGGGACTTCAGTAGGAAAGTGGTGGATTTCCAAGAAAGTGGTGTAGCAACATCCTTCAGGTATAGGCCTGAGAACTTGGGAGTGGTGGCTAGATAGACTATTGGGTGTTGGGGCATCAAATAGGTGGTGGTATGCAAGGTCGTGGGAGTGGTGGCTTCCATCACATGGTGGTTTGCAAGGTTCAAGAAGTGGAGGCTTCCAACAAAAGGTTGTAACCTAAAACAAGAGTTACTAGCGTGATTGTCAAGTTGTGGCTTGCATTGACCGTTGGGTCAATTTAGTGTATCCTAAATTGCTACATTAATTTGTCAATCCGGGATTCGTAAGCTGACGAAGTGTGGCGCACTATATGTGCAAGATAACCTATCTCATGGATATAAATGTTCAAGGAAATGATGTCCTTTATAATGATTTCCCAAACTTCAAACTTCAAAAGGGTTTTAAAACATGCAATGAAAAAATTAATTCCTAAAAGAAAATGAAAATGTGCCACTATACTATTCAAACAAACAGTGAACTATTGATCATGAAACCCATTACCCTTGCTACTGTGTAAATACAAAAGAAACTGTGCTCAAAGAAATCCAAGAATTGCAAGCAAAGTAAAGCTAAAATCAAATTACATCAACTCATATTCTGACCCCTCACCATTAGTCTCGCTATGGCTTTCGGAGGTAATCATAAACAACTTGAGCAATCCGATATCTAATTTGCAGAAAAATAAACTAATATCAAATTACACACTCATACTTCAATCCCTCACCATTAGTATCGCTATGGCTTTCGGAGGTAACTGATAATGACATGAGCAATTTAATATCTAACTTGCAGAAAAATAAACTAATATCAAACTACACACTCATACTTCAATCCCTCACCATTAGTCTCGCTATGGCTTTTGGAGGTAACTGAAAATGACATGAGTAATTTAATATCTAATCTAACTAGTAAAGCAAATGTACAAAACTGAAATAAATAAAACAGTGCTAGAATTAAAAGCTAAGAAAAATAAATCAGCAGAAGGACAAGACTGATTCCATGTCATTAGTCATTGTAAAACTATGTGAAAATGCCCAGGCTGCCTATTGTAATCTGGAACAAAGACACTGATCAGTTAACAGCAGTATAAAGCATGAAAAATTATGGACAGAAATAAAACGTTAATACCATAAGAGATGTAATATATACACGTGAATAACTATGGCATAATGAACATAAGGAAATAAAGCATGAAACTAATACAAAGAATAAACAAACCCTACAGAAAAGGGGCCCTCTCGTACAATCCCTGGGCAACAGCCTATCAACCATGAATTATTCTTATGAAATCGCAGTCTTCTCATGTATTCAAAACACAAGCCATAACAAGAAAATAATGTCACTAAGACAAAGGCTTTCTTTTTTCAAAGAAATTACATTACAAGGTATTAGCTACTATGCGTATGAGAATGCATTATTTATAACAGAGGATGACATAACTACTTTCCGTGTCATCCGCGCTAATAAAGATACGTGAACAACCACATCCGCGTAAATCTAGCATTATGATTGCCGTGAAGATTAAATCTATGGATAGGTGGCCGTTGGATTCCGGGCTTATGGAGCAAGCTCACAGTTTCAGATATGTCCCCCGAGATTTAGGAATGGCCACGCAAGTCTTCACATGGTGAAAACGGAGTTCTCGTCACCGTAGGACTCTTAGGGTTGACCACCGTTTTCGACTACCTCGACCACGACCTTCTTTTGTGAATTGACCGAACCAATAGGACCTGGTCCATATCCATGTCATTTCAAACTTGTCCATGGTTGATTTGCCCGAAGACACCGCAATATGTATACTTTAACAAAATGGTCGCTGAAAGTTGAAGCACCGCGAGTGACAAGATTCCGTGTGCCTCAATGAGCAAAAATCTAATTCAAACAAGCAGACACAAAACATAGTTAAAAACCACTTTAAATTTCTCTTTATGATTAATATTCAATGATGTTGATGACTTAGGAGGTCCGTGTAAATGGAAAAAATCTAGAAAGGTGGACAGAGAAAGATGCAATTCTTGGGACTCAACATACGTTACCTAAATTGAAGTTTGTGTCAGTAACGACGCCAAAATGCCTGGTCAATTTAGTGTGTCCTAAATTGCTACATTAATTTGTCAATCCAAGATTCATAAGTTGATGAAGTGTGGCGCACTATATGTGCAAGATAACCTATCTCTTTATTTTTGTCATTTTTGGGTTTTTTATTTATCTTGGGGTTTTTATCTTCGTTGGTTTCCTAATGTGAGATGGAAATTCTAAAAGAGAAGTAGGGATATAAATGTTCAAGGAAATGATGTCCTTTATAATGATTTCCCAAACTTCAAACTTCAAAAAGGGTTTTAAAACATGCAATGACAAAATTAATTCTAAAAGAAAATGAAAATGTGCCACTATACTAGTTACCAAACAAGAACTATCGATCATGAAACCCATTACTCTTGTTGTCGTCTAAATACAAAAGAAATCGTGCTCAAAGAAACTAAGAATTGCAAGCAAAGTTAAAGCTAAAATCCAAATTACATCAACTCATATTCTCGAATTCTACCATTAGTCTCGTTATGGCTTTCGCAGGTAATCATAAACAACTTGAGCAATCTGGATATCTAATTTGCGTAAAAATAAACTAATATCAAATTACACACTCATACTTCAATCCCTCACCATTAGTCTCACTATGGTTTTCGGAGGTAACTGATAATGACATGAGCAATTTAATATCTAACTTGCAGAAAAATAAACTAATATCAAACTACACATTCATATTTCAGTCCCTCACCATTAGTCTCGCTATGGCTTTCGGAGGTAACTGATAATGACATGAGCATCGATTATCTAATCTAACTAATAAAGCAAATGTACAAAACTAAAATAAATAAAACAAGGTCGAATTAAACGCTAAGAAAAATAAATCACAGAAGGACAAGATCGATTCCATGTCATTAGTCATTGTAAAACTATGTGCAAATGTTCGGGTCGCTCTAACAACTGGAACAAAGACACTCGATCGCTATCAGCTAGTGATAAAGCATGAAAATTATGGACAAAAATAAAACGTTAATACCATAAGAGATGTAATATATACACGTGAATAACTATGGCATAATGAACGTAAGGAAATAAAGCATGAAACTATATAGCACAAACAAACCCCGTGTGCAGGCCCTCTCGCACAATTCTCGGGCAACAACTATCAACCACGAATTATGCTTATGAAAAGAGTCTTCTATGTGGTATTCAAAACACGTCATAACAAGGAACAATGTCACCAAGACAAAGGCTTCTCTTTTTAGAAAAATTACATTACGAAGCTAGTTAACATATGCGTATGAGAACACATTATTTATAATGAGGATGACATAACTACTTTCCACAACTGTACGATAAAAGATGCCACGTGAACAACCACGCTCCGGTAAATCTAGCATTATGGTTGCCGTGAAGATTAAATCTATGGATAGGTTGTCATGATTGGGGTTATGAGTAGTTCAATAAAAAAGCTGATGCTGTCCCCGAGATTTAGAACGACCACGCAAGTCTTCACGTGGTGAAAATGGAGTTCTTTCACCGGACTCTTAGGTTGACCACCGTTTGACTACCTTTGACCACGGCCTTTTTTGTGAATTCGACCGAGCCAATAGGACTCGATCCATATCCATGTCATTTCCAACTCGCCCATGTGGCTTGATTTAAGTTCGAAGACACCTGCAATAGAGACTTTAACTAAATGGTCAAGGAAAGTGACAAGATTCCGTGTACCTCAATGAGCAAAAATCTAATTCAAACACTATACACAAAACACAGTTAAAAACCACTTTAAAATGCTCTTTTATGATTGGGCCATGCAATGATGCTGATGACTTAGGAGGTCCAAAATGGAAAAAGCTCAGAAAGCGATAGGAAAATGCAAGTTTTGGGATTCAACATACCCCCATCAGGAAGGTGTGTTGCATGTCCCCATGCAACCAAAATTTTGATCATCCTACTTCAATTCATATGCCCCGATACCTCGCTAGTACATCCGGGCCCTCTTCTCCTTTTAGAGGCCGCTAACATCCCGGGCTTCCTCGACGAAGAATCCGAATTTGAGATTAATCGTTGCCTACTTATCTTCTTGCATTTCTTCTTCAATTTCCTCGTTCTTTTTGTGCCGCCCT
This sequence comes from Pinus albicaulis, assembly GCA_034641835.2. Taxonomy (NCBI): domain Eukaryota; kingdom Viridiplantae; phylum Streptophyta; class Pinopsida; order Pinales; family Pinaceae; genus Pinus; species Pinus albicaulis. Next base: position 559,507,410 of record CM076573.1, on the reverse strand, counting down.
AGATGTAGCATAGTGTTGTCATGAATGATCTTGTCCAATCGTTTTCGCTCCTTTAATGCTTCATTTTCATTTTTAACATGTCTATTTAAAACCTCCAACTCAAAGACTTCTTGTTTCACAACGATTGGACAGAGCCAGGTCGTGTGAAGTTGAGTGAATGAAGTGCCGTGACTCATGGTTGTTCTTTCTAAGGATTCTAGTGTAATCATACACCTCTTGCCGCTTGGATCTATCTCGGTGTCGTTTTCCTCGTCGTCCCCAAATGTCAGGGAGGAGAATTGACTTCAAAATCTTGGCCGAAAAGGACTCATGTCAACATCTTGAGGACTAGTTTCCAACGTTTGGCCGAGAATGAGATGGACTACCATTGCACTAGAGTTTTTCAAAGTGTTCCTCCTCCCCAAATCAATAAAATGGGGTCCTTTTGTTTGTGATTTCTCCCACTTTCCTTTAAGCCCGGTGCTTCTTCTTACATGCCGTGGACTACCTGCCTTTTTCCTCTTTGTCTTTCTTTTTCCTTTCTTTTTTGGCCATAAATGACTGCTCCTCGAAGGTGAACTAGTCTCTCGTACAATACTCGATGGTCTTCTTCCGAGGAAGGGGTTTGATGCACTGTACTCAATGCTTCTTTTTCTTTTGATTTTGTTGGCTTTTTACCCTCGCCTTTTCCTTCCTCCTTTTTAGAGCGCCTTTTCTTCTCTACTAGTTCTTTCAACCGTGTTAGTAGGAGTGCTTTGAGTTTTATCACCGTTCTCTTTCTTTCTACTTCTTTTTGATGTAATCGCTCTTTAGGGGTTTCTTGGGGTTCTTCAAAGAAATTTCTAATTAAAAATCGCTTCCCAGGTGTCCTTTTTCTCTTTTAATTGTTTTTCTATCAAGATTTTCACGAGACCATGGTGATACAAATGTGGTTCTACATCCCCCGTATGCTTTTGATCGTTATAGACATATTTTTCAAACCGTTTAGTAAAAATTATGGTAGATTGATGGTCTCGTTTGTCTAGAAATTCATCACCGGTATGATACATGTACATTGATCCAAAACGTTCCTCACAGGTGATAAAATTTTGAATAACCAACAAGAACCGGCCCACTCTTCTTTTAAAGCATGGACAGGAATTCCCCTTGAAAATGGTGACATCCATACCCGGGTTACATAGGATCACTCTCCAGGCTTCTCGCCAATGCTCTTGTTCTTGAACCAACATTTTTTTTTTTTTTTTTTACCTTCTTTAGGAGTTCCGTAGCATACCGCAGATGCCCCGGGCCACCGGGAATTTGAGGTCTCCAATTTCCACCTCCGACCATTGAAAGACCTCGCAAAATCTTTTTCTATATCCTTATTGTAGCCTTTAAACTTTTGAATAAACCAAGCCATTTTGCTTTTTTCAATATGTCTTTGACTTCCATGTGTATCCTTCCATAAATTTGGGTCCCTTTGGTTCCGTCAACAACCGACCCATCCTTCCTTATGTTCTTTAGAACTCGTTCTAAGGTGAGGAGGGTTTAGCGGGAGGTAAGACGACCGAATTAGCGGAAATGAACAGGTTTATGAAGGAGACCAAGCACCGTAAGCGGATATCGAGAATAGGTACACTAACGAAGCGGGAACAAATAAAAAAATGGGGTGAAGGCTTATGTGAACACTATGGAAATGCAAATGTGAGGTCAATAGAACAAGAGGGGGAGTAAAGTGCATCCGACAAACATTTAAAATTGGGTGGTCAGCAGAGTAGACGCAAGCACGTTTATGAAACGACCGCGTATTTCCTTCGCGGGCCGAGAGAAGCCGTATTCAAATCAACCACGTTCCATAATTACAGAGTATCAAAGTATAGCCGAACACGAGTGAAGATCTGGAGGCTCGATTATGAGGCCGTTTAAAAATGAATGCAAGGATTGTGGGGGGAATCGTATAGAGATCGTGATCGATTATGAAGTTATCAACGCAATCTATTGCATATACCGAGCTTGCGGTTTATAACTATGTAAAAATGTGCTTGAATGCCATTCCAGCCAAATTTCTACTCATACCTGGGAATTCTTGCCATTTTTCGTCAGTCTTCAATTAGTTGCTCCTCATTGATGCTTTGAATGCTCATGTCTTCATAATATGTCCTCATACCGCATTTGATTTCATGATTGTTGAACTAACATTCAGCCGTAAATTTTTGAAAACAGAAAGGGTGGCCGCAACCGTTCGTCGTGGAAACTAGTGTCACCAACCGGCACAACAATTATTTGGTGAATGGAGATGGATAGATGATAACTGAACGAATGAAAATGGTCATGAAAGAAAATTTTTATTGGTGAAATGAAATGAAATAGATGAAATGGAGGAAATGAAATGAAGTGGAGTGGAATGAAGTGGAATGAAATGGAGTGGGTTGTCATAAAACTTGTGAAATGAGAGAGAGAGAGAGAATTTTTTGGAAAATATAGTATCGTGTGTTCCCGATTTTCACCCTACATTTTTCATATGATCGCCAAGCAGTTGATTGGTTTTCGTGCTTATACAATTTTTTTATTTTCATTTTTTTTGAAACCGAAATGGGGTTGTACGGTGGAGAAGAAGGGGATTCTTCTTCACCAAATTCTTATTGCGTAATTATCTTGAAACATTTGACAAATTCCTCTTTTGAGAGTGGCTTATGATAGATATTTAATCTCAGTGGCCATTCACAATAAGAGGAGTTTGAGATTCATCAATGGTCTTGATTCTTACCGCTCCATTGCTAAAGATATTGTCAATCTCATATGGCCCAAGCCAATGAGTATGAAATTTTCCTTTAAAATCTTTAAACTTGGAATCAAATAGAAATGCCCAATCTCCTCTTTTTGAAACTTCTTCTCTTGATGTATTTGTCATGCCATTTAGCTCTTCTTTGATATTGGAACTAGATCAGTTCTTAGAATTGCCTCTTGGTTCGATCTCATCTAGCTCATTCAATCGCTCCATTCTATGATTTGGGCTTCGATAGATCCATCCTCAACCGAACTACCATCTTGAAGGTTTTGACTGGGAACTCAATGGGAGCAGGACTTCTTTTCCCATAAACAAGTTTCTAGTGAGAATGTCCCGTTGTATTTCTCCATGTAGTTCAGAGGCCCACAAGGCTTCAGAAGCCTTTTCCCCGCCCAATCTCTTTCCGTGTAGATGAATAGTTTCGTGATGATACTTTCGAGAACTTTGTTTGTAGACTCCACTTCGACCATTTGTCATAGATGGTAAGGAGTAGATCTTATGTTCCCGATTTTGTATTCTTCCATTAGCTTCTCCATCGTTGATGTGAATTGGCTTCCCGATTCGTCACAATTTCTCTTGGAACACCAAAGAGAGGCAAAAATATCCCCATAAAGAAAATTAACAACCGAATTTTCAGTAGCGTACACTAATGCTTTGGCTTCCACCCATTTAGTAACATAATTAGTACAAACCAACATATACTTCTTTTTCTTAGATGGTGGATTAATAGATCCAATGAAATCTAAAGCCCATTTTTCAAAGGTTTCGATGAGTACCGTGGTTGCACCGCATTTCATTTGAAAGGGGTAGGTTTCTACTTTACAAATAAATGTTAATCTTTTATCATTATTGTTTCGCATCTGGAAGATGGAAGGCCAACAATATCCTAAAAGAGAGGATTTTATAGGCTGTCCTTTTCCCCCCCCCCCCCCCGCATGGTTCATCATGACATGCCTTGAGGATATCGGCATTTCATCCTCCCCGACACATCTTCCGATCATAAGATTCGTCCCGTTTTAAACACCCGTTAGAAATCCAAGAATATTTGATCTCTCCCGAATAATTTTTCTTTCTTTCACTTGGAAATAAATGAGTGCGCTTTCCCCGTAACCAAATAGTTAGCAATATCTCGCATACCAAGGGGTCTTAGTAGTTACTCGCAAACAAGTATTCATCGTGAAACTTATCCTCTACAGAGAATCTTCTTTAGTATTCCGAATCCTGTATTAAGAAATTAGCTACCGTATTTTGTTTCCCCGGTCTATCAAACACAAGAATATTGAATTCCTACAAAAGTAGGAGCCATCTTGTCACCTCGCCATTAGTAAACAGGTTTGTCTATTAGATATCTACTCGTAGAATGACTTAGTGAATAAAAGTTTCATAGCCCTGTGATATAATGTCTAAACTTACTGATTGCATGAACAAATAAAAAATCTTTTCGCCATAAAAAGATAGTTCAACCTGGGAGTCAAATTTACCGGGTATAGTAAATGGCATGGGACTAAACTTTTTGACCCAACACGCCTCCTAGAGTCAGATTCAAGCATCCGTAGAAATATGGAAAGGGAGTTTCCAATTTGGTCCTCTCAAGATAGGTGCTTCAGATATTCTTGTTTTCAAAGTTTCAAAGGCCGATCGACAATCGTGATCCCATTTGAATTGATAGTCTTTTGTAAGCGCTCAAGAGTGGAGATTCTATTTTAGTGAAGTTTTCTATAAATCTTCTATAGTATCCAAGAACTTGTAAAACTTAACATCTCTTTGACAATTTGGCTAGGAAAATTGGAGATGACTTCAACTTTGATCTATCAAATCCTAATCCCATCTCCTCAAATATGATGCCCCAAAACAATACTCGCAAACATCATAAATCATTTTTCATGGCTTAATGAAAGGTTTGTTTCTTTACATCTTAAGGACTTTTTCCAAATTTTCTAATGCCTCTTCAAATGAATTACCATAAACCGTAAAATCATCCATATAAACCTCTACACAATCATGGATTAGATCGTAAAAATTCCTGCACGTTTCTTAACATCGTTATGTGCATTACATAACCCAAAAGGAAGCACTCGATAGGAAAAGCCCCCCATGGACAGTAATGTGGTCTTATCTTGATCTTCAGGTGCTACCCGAATGGATTATAGTGGCCACTAAAACCATCCAAAAATGAAAAGTACTTTTTGCCCAAGCACGTATCTAATACCCGATCGATAAAGGAAAAAGAAAGTGATCCTTCAAAGTTGCTTTGTTCAATTTTCGAACACGCATACCCTCCATTTACCATTCTTTTTAGGTACTATAACCAAAGGAGAAACCCATCGCCATTCGAAATTGGATAAAATGAAGTTTACATTGGAGAAGTTTTTGGAGCCTTTCTTCTACCTCATCTCCTAAGGGTTTGGATTCATCCTTCTCTCGAGGTCAGTTCGATTGGTCTACTATTTTCTCAATATAGATATGATGGATGCCAGCCTTAGGATCAATACCTTTCATATCGCATACTCCCATGCAAATGTGCAAAAGAGATTGTTTTTTGCAGATTTTGTTTTAGTTCTTCCCGTTGTGACTTTTCCAAATTTTTGTTGATATTCAATATTTTTCCCGAAAAATCTCAATGGTAGAACTACCGAACTTTTTCCATAGAGTAAAGAGACATTTCTTGGTCTTGAGATGTTATCCAATGTCGCATTCCAACCGAAATTTATAGGGGGTCATATTCAAGATGTCTCAAAATTTAGTGTCCTAAATTGCTACATTAATTTGTCAATCCGGGATTCGTAAGCCGACAAAGTGTGGACACACTATATGCAAGATAACTCATATTCTACTTTTTGTCGTTTTTGGGTTTTTTATTTTATCTTGGGGGGTTTCTATCTTGGTTGGTTTCTTCATCGTGAGATGGAAATTCTAAAATACAAGTATGGATATAAATGTTCAAGGCAATGATGCCTTATAATGATTTCCCAAACTTCAAACTTCAAAAGGGTTTTTAAAACATGCAATGACAAAATTAATTCTAAAATAAAAATGAAAATGTGCCACTATACTAGTCAAACAAACAGTGAACTATTGATCATGAAACTCCATTACCCTTGCTGTTGCTCCAATACAAAAGAAACTCGTGCTTTAAAGAAATCCAAGATCTGTAAGCAAAGTAAAGCTAAAATCAAATTACATCAACTCATATTCTGACCCCTCACCGTGACAAAGTGTGACTCCGGGTTCGATCTCGCAATGGCGCTCTAAAATGTTTGGTCAATTTAGTATGTGTCCTAAATTGCTACATTAATTTGTCAATCCAGGATTCGTAAGCTGACGAAGTGTAGCACACTATATGTGCGTATATAACATATCTCTTACTTTTGTCATTTTTAGGTTTTTTATTTTATCTTCGAGGGGTTTTCTCGTCTGTTTCTAATGTAGGATAAAATTCTAAAAGACAAGTATGGATATAAATGTTCAAGGAAATATCCTTGTAATGATTTCCCAAACTTCAAACTTCAAAAGGGTTATAAAACATGCAATGACAAAATTAATTCCTAAAATAAAATGAAAATGCTAAATACAATAGTTTTCAACAAATACAAAGGAACTATCGATCATGAAACCCATTACCCCGTCGTCTAAATACAAAAGAAACCGTGTTGAAAGAAATCCAAGAATTGCAAGCAAAGTAAAGCTAAAATCAAATTACATCAACTCATATTCTCGACCCTCACCATTAGTCTCGCTATGGATTTCGGAGGTAATCATAAGCAACTTGAGCACCGATATCTAATTTGCGTAAAAATAAACTAATATCAAATTACACACTCATACTTCAATCCCTCACCATTAGTCTCGCTATGGCTTTCGGAGGTAAATCGATAATGACATGAGAAATTAATATCTAACTTGTAGAAAAATAAACTAATATCAAACTACACACTCATACTTCAATCCCTCACCATTAGTCTCGCTATGGCTTTCTGAGAATCGATAATGACATGAGTAATTTAATATCTAATCTAACTAATAAAGCAAATGTACAAAACTGAAATAAATAAAACAAGAAGGAATTAAAAGCTAGGAAAATAAATCAGCAGAAGGACAAGACTGATTCCATGTCATTAGTCATTTTAAAACTATGTGCAAATGTTCTAGTTGCCTACCGTAATCCGGAACAAAGACACCGATCAAGCACGCAAGATAAAGCATGAAAAATTATGGACGTAAATAAAATGTTAATACCATAAGAGATGTAATATATACACGTGAATAACTATGGCATAATGAACGTAAGGAAATAAAGCATGAAACTATACAGCAATAAACAAAACTCCTCGAAGTGCAGGCAGGGCCCGCACAATCCTCGACACAGCTATCAACCACGAATTATGCTTATGAACGTATCTTTCTCATGTATTCAAAACTCGTTCATAACAAGGAAATAATGTCACTAAGATTGCTGGGCTTTCTTTTCAAAGAAAATTACCTTACGTGCTAGCTACTATGTGTATGAGAACGCATTATTTATAACAAAGGATGAATCTTTGCTCAATTTAGTGCCAACAAAAGACAAATCAACTTCCGCCTCGCCCATTAAGCCAACGCTTAACAATAAAATCCTCGAATACTTACATGATAGAAGGACAACAATTTCCTACCTATATGATTGTTCCTCTCAATGATGTACAACTCGTGTCTGGTAGAGTTTTAGAAAACCTTCTATAGATGTCCAAGAGCAAGATACCTCTAAGGAGACTCTTAAAGTCAATATGGTTATGAGGAAGCATCTCTTCAAAACTCAAACATTCAAAAAGAGAAAGAAAAGTTAACCCCCCACACAATACACACTGTCCATATTCTTGTTTGATTGCGTTGATAACTAATATCAAACTACACACTCATACTAACTCCTCACCATTAGTCTCGCTATGGCTTTCTGGGAGGGTAACTGATAATGACATGAGTAATTTAATATCTAATCTAACTAATAAAGCAAATGTACAAAACTGAAATAAATAAAACAATGCTGGAATTAAAAGCTAAGAAAAATAAATCAGCAGAAGGACAAGACTGATTCCATGTCATTAGTCATTGTAAAACTATGTGCAAATGCCCGGGCTGCCTATTGTAATCTGGAACAAAGACACTGATCAGTTAACAGCAGTATAAAGCATGAAAAATTATGGACAGAAATAAAACGTTAATACCATAAAAGATGTGATATATACACGTGAATAACTATGGCATAATGAACGTAAGGAAATAAAGCATGAAACTATACAGCAATAAACAAAACCTCGGCGTGTGCAGGGGCCCTCTGCACAATCCTCGGGCAACAACTATCAACCACGAATTATACTTATGAACAGAGTCTTCTCATGTATTTAAAATGCAGTCATAACAAGGAAATAATGTCACGACACAGTGGCTTTCTTTTTATCGAAATTACATTACAACAGCTAACTACTATGCGTATAATAATGTATTATTTATAACAGAGGATGACATAACTAATTTCCTTCAATCTACGCAGATGAAAGACACGTGAACAACCACGTCCATAAATCTAGCATTATGGCTGCTGTGAAGATTAAATCTATGGAAGGTGGCCGTTGAATTCGGCTTATGGAGCAGTTCACAGGTGTTGATACGTCCCCTGAGATTTAGGAACGGCCACGTAAGTCTTCACGTGGTGAAAAACATAGTTCTGTCACCGTAGGACTCTTAGGTTGACCACCGCTTGACTACCTTTGACCACGGCCTTCTTTGATGAATTCGACTGAGCCAGTAGGACTCGGTCCATGTCCATGTCATTTCCAACTTGCCCATGTGGCTTGATTTTCCTGAAGACACCTGCAATATAGACTTTAACAAAATGGCTGCGGAAAGTTGAAGCAGCTGCGGAAAGTGACAAGATTCCGCAGCTCAATGAGAAAAAATCTAATTCAAATAGCAGACACAAAACATAGTTAAAAACCACTTTAAATGCTATTTTATGATTAATATGCAATGATGTTGATGACTTAGGAGGTCCAGGTAAATGGAAAAAGTCTAGAAAGGTGTATAGGAAAGATGTAAGTTTGGACTGCATTGTGTGTAACAAGGAAATAATGTCATGGCACAGTGGGCTTTCTTTTCAGCAAAATTACATTACAGAAGCTAGCTACTATGCGTATGAGAACGCATTATTTATAACATAGGATGACATAACTACTTTCCTACAATCTGCGCTGATAAAAGACACGTGAACAACCACGTCCAGAAATCTAGCATTATGGCTGCCGTGAAGATTAAATCTATGGAGGGTGGCCGTTGGATTCGGCTTATGGAGCAGTTCACAGGTGTTGATATGTCCCTTGAGATTTAGGAACGGCCACGCAAGTCTTCACGTGGTGAAAAACAGAGTTTTGTCACCGTAGGACTCTTAGGTTGACCACCGCTTGACTACCTTTGACCACGGCCTTCTTTGGTGAATTCGACTGAGCCAATAGGACTCGGTCCATATCCATGTCATTTCCAACTTGCCCATGTGGCTTGATTTGCCTGAAGACACCTGCAATATAGACTTTAACAAAATGGCCGCGGAAAGTTGAAGCGATTGCGGAAAGTGACAAGATTCCGCAGCTCAATGAGCAAAAATCTAATTCAAACAGCAGACACAAAACATAGTTAAAAACCACTTTAAATTCTCTTTTATGATTAATATGCAATGATGTTGATGACTTAGGAGGTCCAGATAAATGGAAAAAGTCTAAAAAGGTGTATAGGAAAGATGCCAGTTTGGGACTCAACATACCCCCACTGTGAAGGTGTTGCATGTCCCCTATGCAACCAAAATTTTGATCATCCTCCTTCAATTCATATGCTCTGATACCTCTGCCAGTACATCCAGTCTTCTTCTCCTCTTTCTTGGTGCTGCTAACATCCTGGGCTTCTTCATCAAGCATCTATATTTGAGATTAATCAGTGCTCTACTTATCTTCTTGCATTTCTTCTTCAATTTCCTGTTCTTTTTCTGCCACAGTCCCAGATGTAGCATAGTGTTGTCATGAATGATCTTGTCCAATCTGCTTTGCTCCTTTAATACTTCATTTTCATTTTTAATATGTCTATTTAAAACCTCCAACTCAAAGACTTCTTGTTTCAACGATTGGACTAGGGCTTCTTGTGCTGTGTGAGGCTGAGTGGATGAAGTGCTGGGACCCGTGGCTGTTCTTTCTAAGGATTCTATGTAATCATACACCTCTTGCTATTTTGGATCTATCTCGGGTGTCGTTTTCCTTGGGCTGTCCCCAAAATGCTGTGGAGGAGAATTGACTTCAAAATCTGGCCGAAAAGGACTCACGTCAACATCTTGAGGACTAGTTTCAACGTTTGGCTGAGAATGAGATGGACTACGGCCAGCTGGAGTTTGTTCAGGTGTTCCTTCTCCCAAATCAATAAAATGGGGTCCTTTTGTTTGTGCTTTTCTCCACTTTCCTTTAAGCCTGCTGCTTCTTCTTACATGCTGTGGACTACTGTCTTTTTCCTTCTGTTTTTCTTTTCCTTTCTTTTTGGCCATAGATGACTGTTCCTGAAGGTGAACTAGTCTCTCAGATAATACTTGATGGTCTTCTTCTGAGGAAGGGGTTTGATGCACAGCCTCAATGCTTCTTTTCTCTTTTGATTTTGTTGGCTTTTTACCCTCAGTCTTTTCCTTCCTCCTTTTAGACAGTCTTTCTTCTCTACTAGTTCTTTCAACTTTGTTAGTAGGAGTGCTTTGAGTTTTATCACCTGTTCTCTTTCTTCTACTTCTTTTTTATGTACTGCCTTCAGGGGTTTCTTGGGTTTCTTCAAAGAAATTTCTAATTAAAAACTGCTCCCAGGTGTCCTTTTTCTCTTTTAATTGTTTTTCTATCAAGATTTTCACGAGACCATGGTGATAAAAATGTGGTTCTACGTCCCCCAGATGCTTTTGGACGGTTACAGACATCTTTTTCAAACTGTTTAGTAAAAATTATGGCAGATTGAGGGTCTGGTTGTCTAGGAAATTCATCAACAGTCGGGTATGATACATGTACATTGATCCAAAATGTCCCTCACAGGTGATAAACTTTTGAATAACCAACAGTAAACTGGCCCACTCTTCTTTTAAAGCATGGACAGGAATTCCCTTTTTAAAAATGGTGACATCCATACCTGGGTTATGTAGGATCACTCTCCAGGCTTCCTTGCCAATGCTCTTGTTCTTGAACCAGCGTTCACCTTCTTGAGGGAGTTCTGTAGCAGCTGCTATGGATGCCTCAGTCACTGTAAATTTGAGGTCCCCAATTTCTACCTCCAGACCGTTGAAAGACCTCGCAAAAGTTTTTGTTACCTCCTTATTGTAGCCTTTAAACTTTTGAATAAACCGAAGCCATTTTTCCTTTTTCAATATGTCTTTGACTTGTGGGTATCCTTCCATAAATTTGGGTCCCTCTGGTTCTGTCCTCAACAACTGATCCATCCTTCCTTCTGTTCTTTAAAACGCGTCTGCGTGAGGAGGGTTTAGCGGAGGTAAGACGGCTGAATTAGCGGAAATGAACAGGGTTTATGAAGGAGACCAGTGACTGTAAGCGGATATCAGAGAATAGGTACACGGAATGAAGCGGAATAGAGAACAAAATGGGGTGAAGGCTTATGTGAGCACGGTGGAAATGCAGCCGTGAGGTCAATAGAACAGTAGGGGGAGTAAAGTGCATCCGGCAGTATTTAAAATTGGGTGGCTGCAGAGTAGATGCAAGCACGTTTATGCAATGGCTACGGATTTTGTGCGGCTGAGAGAAGCCGTAGTCAAATCAACTACGTTCCATAATTACAGGTGGAGTATCAAAGTATAGCCGAACACGAGTGAGGATCGGAAGCTTGATTATGAGGCCGTTTAAAAATGAATGCAAGGGTTGTGGGGGAATCGTATAGAGATCATGGAACGGTTATGGAATTATCAACGCAATCATTGCATATAATGGAGCTATGGTTTATAACTATGTAAAAATGTGCTTGAATGCCATTTGAAATAAATTTCTACTCATACCTTGGAATTCTTGCCATTTTTCATTAGTCTTCAATCAGTTGCTCCTCGTTGATGCTTTTGAATGCCTCATGTCTTCATAATATGTCCTCATACCTGCATTTGATTTCATGATTATTGAACTAACATCTGACTGTAAATTTTTGAAAAACAGAGTGGTGGCTGCAGAAACTGCTTCTGGCTACGGAAACTGGTGTCAGCTGCGGAAACTGACACAGCAATTATTTGGGTGAATGGAGATGGATAGATGATAACTGACTGAATGAAAATGGTCATGAAAGAAAATTTTTATTGGTGAAATGAAATAGATGAAATGGAGTGAAATGAAATGAAGTGGAGTGGAATGAAGTGGAATGAAATGGAGTGGGTTGTCATAAAACTTGTGAAATGAGAGAGAGAGAGAATTTTTTTTTTTTGGAAAATATAGGGTGTCAGGTGTTCCTGATTTTCACCCTACATTTTCTGTATAAGACTGCCAATCAGTGATTGGTTTTCAGGCTTATACAATTTTTTTTTTTTGAAACTGAAAAGAACAAAGGCTAGGCTGGTGGAGAAGAAGGATTCTTCTTCACCAGCCTTATTGCAGAATTATCTTGAAACATTTTGACAAATTCCTCTTTTGAGAGTGGCTTATGATAGATCTTTAATTTGTGGCCATTCACAATAAGAGGAGTTTGAGATTCATCAATGGTCTTGATTTTACCGCTCCATTGCTAAAGATCTTGTCAATCTCATATGGCCCAAGCCAATGAGTCTGAAATTTTCCTTTAAAATATTTAAACATGGAATCAAATAGCAATGCCCAATATCCTTCTTGAAACTTCTTCTCTTTGATGTATTTGTCATGCCATTTAGCTCTTTGATATTGAACTAGATCAGTTCTTAGAATTGCCTCTTGTCTGATCTCATCTAGCTCATTCAACTGCTCCACTCTATGCTTTTGGGCTTCTGATAGATCCATCCCCAACTGAACTGCCATCTTGAAGGTTTTGACTTGGAACTCAATGGGGAGCAAGACTTCTTTCCCATAAACAAGTTCATAGGGAGAATGTCCTGTTGTATTTCTCCATGTAGTTTTGTAGGCCCACAAGGCTTCAGGAAGCCTTTCTGCCCAATCTCTTCTATGTAGATGAACAGTTTTGGTGATGATACTTTCAAGAACTTTATTTGTGGACTCCACTTGACCATTTGTTTGCGGATGGTAAGGAGTAGATCTTCTGTGCTTGATTTTGTATTCTTCCATCAACTTCTCCACCAAATTGGATGTGAATTGGCTCCCCTGATCTGTCACAATTTCTCTTGGAACACCAAAGCGAATAAAAATATCCTCATAAAGAAAATGAACAACTGAATTTTCAGTAGCAGATACTAATGCTTTAGCTTCTACCCATTTAGTAACATAATCAGTGCAAACCAATATATACTTCTTTTGCTTATATGGTGGATTAATAGGTCCAATGAAATCTAAAGCCCATTTTTCAAAGGGTTCAATGAGTACCTGTGGTTGCAATGGCATTTCATTTGAAAGGGTAGGTTTCCCTACTCTTTGGCAGCTGTCACACCTTTTGACATATTGTTTTTCATCTTTGAAGAGGGAAGGCCAACAATATCCTAAAGAGAGGATTTTATAGGCTTTCCTTTTGTCCGCAAAGTGTCCGCCGCATGGTTCATCATGACATGCCTTGAGGATATCAGGCATTTCATCCTCCTTGACACATCTTCTGATCACAAGATCTGGCCCTGTTTTAAACAATTCGTTAGAAATCCATGAATATTTTGAACTCTCCTGAATAATCTTTCTTTTTTCACTTGGAAATAAATGTGGAGGCAGTTTCCCTGTAACCAAATAGTTAGCAATATCTGCATACCAAGGGGTCTTAGTAGTTACTACAAACAAGTATTCATCAGGAAACTTATCCTCTACAGGAGAATCTTCTTTAGTATTCTGAATCCTAGACAAGAAATCAGCTACTGTATTTTGTTTCCCTAGTCTATCCAACACAGTAATATTGAATTCCTGCAAAAGTAGGAGCCATCTTGTCACTCTGCCATTAGTAACAGGTTTGTTCATTATATATCTAATCGCAGAATGATCAGTATGAATAAAAGTTTCATAGCCTGTTATATAATGTCTAAAATTATTGATTGCATGAACAACAGCTAAAAACTCTTTTTCAGTTACAGTATAGTTCAACTCAGTGGGAGTCAAATTTTTACTGGTATAGTAAATGGCATAAGGGACTAAATATTTTTGACCCAACACAGCTCCTAGAGCTGTATCTGAAGCATCTATAGAAATATGGAAAGGGAGTTTCCAATTTGGTCCTCTCAAGATAGGTGCTTCAGATATTCTTGTTTTCAAAGTTTCAAAGGCTGATTGACAATCAGGATCCCATTTAAATTCACAGTCTTTTGTAAGCAATTTGAAGAGTGGAGATGTTATTTTAGTGAAGTTTTCTATAAATCTTCTATAGTAACCAGTAAATCCTAGAAAACTTCTAACATCTCTTTGACAATTTGGAATAGGTAACTTGGAGATGACTTCAAATTTTGATCTATCAACCTTAATCCCATCTCCCGAAATATGATGCCCCAAAATAATCCCTTCAGTAAACATCATAAAGCATTTTTCATGGCTTAATGAAAGGTTTGTTTCTCTACATCTTATAAGGACTTTTTCCAAATTTTCTAATGCCTCTTCAAATGAATTACCATAAACTGTAAAATCATCCATATAAACCTCTACACAATCATGGATTAGATCAGAAAAAATTCCTAGTACTGCTTTTTGGAATGTTGTGGGTGCATTACATAACCCAAAAGGAAGTACTCGATAGGCAAAAGTTCCCCATGGACAGGTGAATGTGGTCTTATCTTGATCTTCAGGTGCTACCTGAATTTGATTATAGCCACTAAAACCATCCAAAAATGAAAAGTACTTTTTACCTGCTAATGTATCTAATACCCGATCGATAAAAGGCAAAGGAAAGTGATCCTTCAAAGTTGCTTTGTTCAATTCCCTGTAATCAATGCATACCCTCCATTTACCATTCTTTTTAGGTACTATAACCAAAGGAGAAACCCATCGGCTATCCGAAATTGGATAAATGAAGTTTACATTGAGAAGTTTTTGGAGCTCTTCTTTCACTATCTCCCTAAGATTTGGATTCATCCTTCTTTGAGGTTGTCTGATTGGTCTATTGTTTTCCTCAATATAGATGTGATGGATGCAAGTCTTAGGATCAATACCTTTCATGTCAGTATACTCCCATGCAAATGCAGTAGAATGTTTTTGCAAGATTTTGGTTAGTTCTTCTTGTTGTGACTTTTCCAAATTTTTGTTGATATTCAATGTTTTTCCTGGAAAAATCTCAATGGTAGAACTACCGAACTTTTCCATAGAGTAAAGAGACATTTGTCTTGATGATAAATATTCAATGTCAGATTCCAACTGAAATTGTGTGGGGTCATATTTTGAAGATGTCTCAAAATTTTCTAATGTGTTCAGAATTTGACTATCCTCACTGATTTCAGAAATGGTAAAGACAGGTTGTATAGTGTCCTCATCATCGATCCATTCATTGTCTCCTACTTCTGTGATTGCTTTTGCTGGAGGATACAAATTGAATTTCTTTGTCGAATTACCATTAGAAATGTACATATCCCCAGATCTACAACTAATGAAAGCATCATTTGTGGCTAGCCAAGGTCTTCCTAAGATAAGTGGGTGCCCTCCTAGATTACTCTTGGGAGTCAAAATCATAAAATCTACTGGATATTCCCAAGAATCTAAGGAGACTGAAATATCTTCTAATACACCATCTGATTTGATAATTGATCGATCTGCAAGTTGCAGTAAAGTAGGTGTAAAAAGAAGATTAGGAAGTTTTAGCCGTTCCATAGTCTGTCTACTCATAATGTTGATAGAAGCCCCTAAGTCAATCAATGTGTTTGGAATTTCTATCCCATTTATATGTGTCTTGACAATTGGACTACCTAGATCTACATACTTCTGCATGGTAATTTTTCCCATCATGATATCTACAATTTTTCCTACCAGGTGGATTCTTCTTGTATCTCTTAGTTTCCTTCCTGGTCTTTTGAGACTCAACTCCTTTATTGTTTTTGCTAGAATAGGAATCTCTCTAATGGCTTGTAGCAAGGGAATCTTGATACAAACATTCTTTAACTCATCTAGAAAATCATAGTTAGGCAACAAGATTTGTTTTTCCACCCCTTTATCAATTTGTAATCTTTCAGGGAAAGGAGGTGTGGATGAAGATGCAGGTTTCTCAACTATAGGAGTTGTGGGGGTTAACTTTTCTTTCTCTTTTTGAATGTTTGAGTTTTGAAGAGATGCTTCCTTAGAACCCTTATTGACTTTAAGAGAGTCCTCCTTAGAGGTATCTTGCTCTTGGACATCTATAGAAGGTTTTTCTAAAACTCTACCAAACCTGAGTTGTACATCATTGAGAGGAACAATCATATAGGTAGGAAATTGTTGTCCTTCTATCATGTAAGTATTTTGAGGATTTTTATTGTTAGGATTTGGCAATGGCTGAGCTAGAAGTTGATTTGTCTTTTGTTGGAATGGAAGCATGAGTTGAGGATTTGGATTTTTTTGAGAAGGTTGTTGTTGTGGAAATGGCAATGAAAGTTGTAGATTTGGGTTTGGAAGTTGTGGAGCTTGTTGATTTTGAAAAGATGGAGGATATTGATAAAATTTAGCAAATCTCCCATAAGGATTTTGCATACCTTGTACCCATGACTGATATGAATTTTGAGGTTGGGGCCAAGGTTGTTGCCAAGGATTCCAATTTGGTGGGGATTGAAAATTCATAGGGTTGTTAAACCCTTGAGTTTGTTGCCCTTGCCAAGGTCTTCTTGCAACAAAACAGAGAGATTCTACTGAATTTGGATCTTCTTGAAAGACAGCTTTGAGTCCAGGAATTGAAGGAAAATCCTTGGTCTCATGATTCTCTGAGCAAATCATACATGTTTCTACAACTTTTGCATCCAAGGGACATTCCCTTAAAGCATGTTTCTTCCTACATTTCGGACAAAAGATGGCTAGAGCATCAGTTTCTGCTTTCCGCTTGTTTTGAATTTTAAGGGTGTCTAGCTGTTCACTAAGGCTCCCTAAGATATCAGTTTTGAATTCATCAAGCATATTGCCAATCTCTGCCCTAATTACTGATCCAATTGCAGATTTGTTTGCCCTGATAAGAGAAGGATCTCTAGGCCCTTTTCCCGTTTTAGATTTTCCCCTTGAGAGATGGACACATAGTTCTGTTATGTCACGAAGTGGAAGTTGAGAAATGTCTCCTTTCCCCATTGTGTTTAAAATATCTATCCATTCATCTCTGATGGCTTTTAATAGAAGGGCTTTCAAAGTTTCCTCATCTAAGTTGCTCATCTTTGCTCTTTTTAAGTTGTATTGAAGTCTTTCAAGTAAATCCTCCAAATTTTCATCTTCTTTTTGCACCATTTTGAATACCTCATCCTTGTGATTGGTGGGCATGCAATAGTCCAGGTATCTATCCAAAAATGTTTGTTTCATATCATTCCAAGTCCTAATAGATTGGGTGACTAATCCCATGAGCCATTTCAAAGCGGCTCCCTTCAATGTTGAAGGAAACAATTTGAGTTTTTGAGAGTCTTCCATATAGTCATAGGTTCGGCACACGACTTCAAACTCAAACAGAAATGTTTCAGGATCCTCACTTCGAAATCCATAAAATTTGGGGAGGACAAATGGTGAGATGTTTTTCATCGTTGTATGAGTTTCCTCATCAACTATAGGGAATCCAAACGAGTTGTCTCCTTCCTTATTTCTTCCATTATTACCTCCACCTCCACCATTGTTGCCTCCATTATTTCCTCCTCCTCTACCTCTACCTCTACCTCCGAATCCATCTACTACTTCCTCTGTCATGATAGTTTCTTTAGAGTCCTCAGAGTCCTCTGGTTCTTCTATCAAGGGAGGATGAGAGGGAGTTTCTTCCTTTTCTTCTTCAGGTGATTCTGCTTCTTTAATTACAATATACTCTCTTGTAGAAGTAAAGAAAGGGTCTTCTTCTAAATGAGATTTGGTAGATGGTGTAGGAGAATCCTCTAATTCAGCTGCTCCTTGAATTCCAGGAATCTTAAGGCTAGGGGTAGATGGTGGTAAATCTTGTCTATGCCTTGAAGAAGATGGAGTTGTGAAAATCGAACTCTTGGCTCTAGCTATAAACCTTCCCCTAGAATCTCTTGCTCTATGCATGTCATTTTTTTTATTTTTAATTTGGGCTAATAATTCTCTTTCTGATCTTCCAGGTCACACTAAGTGCAAGAAGAGAGCATACTTAAGAAATTATTGAACCAATAACTCTCTTTTCTGATCCTCCAGATCACACTAGGTGCAAGAGGAGAGTATACTTCAAGAAGTTATATATTTTTCCCTTCTTTTTATTGTTTTTTTTTTTAAGAAATTGGTTACCTAGTTACACTTCCCCGGCAATGGTGCCAAAATGTTTGGTCAATTTAGTGTGTCCTAAATTGCTACATTAATTTGTCAATCCGGGATTCGTAAGCTAACGAAGTGTGGTGCACTATATGTGCAAGATAACCTATCTCTTACTTTTTGTCGTTTTTGTTTTTTTTTTTAATTTATCTTGGGGGTTTTATCTTGGTTGGTTTCCTAATGTGAGATGGAAATTCTAAAAGACAAGTATGGATATAAATGTTCAAGGCAATGATGTCCTTTATAATGATTTCCCAAACTTCAAACTTCAAGAGGGTTTTAAAACATGCAATAAAAAAATTAATTCCTAAAAGAAAATGAAAATGTGCCACTATACTAGTCAAACAAACAGTGAACTATTGATCATGAAACCCATTACCCTTGCTGCTGTCTAAATACAAAAGAAACTGTACTCAAAGAAATCCAAGAATTGCAAGCAAAGTAAAGCTAAAACCAAATTACATCAACTCATATTCTGACCCCTCACCATTAGTCTCGCTATGGATTTCGGAGGTAATCATAAATAACTTGAGCAATCTGATATCTAATTTGCAGAAAAATAAACTAATATCAAATTACACACTCATACTTCAATCCCTCACCATTAGTCTCGCTATGGTTTTCGGAGGTAACTGATAATGACATGAGCAATTTAATATCTAACTTGCAGAAAAATAAACTAATATCAAACTACACACTCATACTTCAATCCCTCACCATTAGTCTCACTATGGTTTTCGGAGGTAACTGATAATGACATGATTAATTTAATATCTAATCTAACTAATAAAGCAAATGTACAAAACTGAAATAAATAAAACTGTGCTGGAATTAAAAGTTAAGAAAAACAAATCAGCAGAAGGACAAGACTGATTCCATGTCATTAGTCATTGTAAAACTATGTGCAAATGCCCGGGCTTCCTATTGTAATCTGGAACAAAGACACTGATCAGTTAACAGCAGTATAAAGCATGAAAAACTATGGACAAAAATAAAACGTTAATACCATAAGAGATGTGATATATACACGTGAATAACTATGGCATAATGAACGTAAGGAAATAAAGCATGAAACTATACAGCAATAAACAAAACCTCGACGTGTGCAGGGGCCCTCTACACAATCCTCGGGAAACAACTATCAACCACGAATTATGCTTATGAACAAAGTCTTCTCATGTATTCAAAATGCAGTCATAACAAGGAAATAATGTCACGGCATAGTGGGCTTTCTTTTCAGCAAAATTACATTACAGACGCTAGCTACTATGCGTATGAGAATGCATTATTTATAACAGAGGATGACATAACTAATTTCCTACAATCTACGCTGATAAAAGACACGTGAACAACCACGTCCAGAAATCTAGCATTATGGCTGCCGTGAAGATTAAATCTATGGAGGGTGGCCGTTGAATTCGGCTTATGGAGCAGTTCACAGGTGTTGATACGTCCCCTGAGATTTAGGAACGGCCACGCAAGTCTTCACGTGGTGAAAAACAGAGTTCTGTCACCATAGGACTCTTAGGTTGACCACCGCTTGACTACCTTTGACCACGACCTTCTTTGATGAATTCGACTGAGCCAGTAGGACTCGGTCCATGTCCATGTCATTTCCCTTTGATAATCATAGAGAGATCCCTCTCTGGACCTAGGAGGGCTAGATCCTAAGGTCTGAAAGTGGTTCTATGTTGTCTCATCTTTTGGTCTTTGTCAACCTGGCCAAAACATGGGAACCCCAACACATTCAAAAAACCTACAATCTCTGGTTAGGTTGGCAGTTAAACATTCCTATTCTCACATCAACCTCTATACAATTTGTTGTGTTTCCCCCATACTCTTGGACAAAGTCTGGAAAGGGCCAGGTAGCCTCTGGATCTCACACTCTTTCAGAGGTGACATATCTGGTAAATGCCCTCCCAGTCAATCTTTGGTTAGATTTTGCTGTGTTTGGAAGATATCCTTGAAGGAGGACATCCCATAAGCACTATTGTGGACAGTGTACCCTCCAAAAACATCCTAAAACTTTCCACCTGGTGACTCTATAACTCTTAAATGGTTAAAAGACTCCACTGGTGATCAGTAGGCCTGCTGATTATCTTGGTTCACATTACACTCCACTAGGAGACCAGGCTCCATAAAAACATCAACCACGATAGAAATAACAGGTAGGGTTAAGCTGCTTGGTTAGAAAACAACATTCTGGCTTCAAAAACCATTCATACAAGAGCTTATCCTAACCCAGACCCACCCGAAATAGTTGATAACCCCGAGAGCATCCTCAGGAGATCACTTGCACCTAGAAGATCAACTATTTCCAGCCACATCCATAGAGCTAACTCTACACCAGAAAACTTTACAGCTCTATCAGACTTACTGTTTGATCTAGACACTCAAAGCTTACCAAGAACTAGGTCATTCAGTGTCCTAGACCAGCCAGACCTTGAGCTTCCTGGTTCACCACCCCAAAGTGGTAGATACCTTGGGAATAGACAGAATCCTCCATCCACTCCTCCTGATATACACTTTATCCAGAACTTGGGGCTCGGTCATCCTAAATCTGCTCAAATTTTTTTTGCTGGTCCTAGTGTCCCTGTCATCCATATACCAGCTGCTCAAGTTAAACCTTTACCTCATCAGAATATCACCATGGCAGCCTGGTACGCTCCTTTGGTGTTACCTCAGCCTCTAGTGCCCTTACCAAATGATTATCAATCAAAGATCCCAAATTTCACTTCCAAAGAGTTCATCACAGCCTAGCAACATGTAAATAAGATGGAAGATTCTTTTGACTACATGGAGATAGATGATGATACAGTCAAAATGAGAATCTTTGCCCAGAGCTTAGGGGGTGATGTGAAGAAACGGTTTAAGGGCCTGCCTCCGGGTAGCATAAATGACCTCCCAGCTCTATATCAAACCTTCATAAACGAATGGGAAGTTAGGGAAAATCCTCGCCAACTCCTAGTAGAATACATGACCCTTAAAAGAAACGTAGGAGAGAGTGTCCATGATTACACAACCAGATTCAACAGCATTTACAATGCTCTCCCTCCACATATGAAACCTCCACAAGGAATGGCTCTAGCGAAATACCCCGAAGGCTTTGATGCTGACATGGCCTGTCAGCTTAGGGAGAAACAGTACAACACGTTGGAGGACATGCAGAAAGGAGCAGTGAATATAGAAGCCAACTTGATTGAGAAAAGAGCGAGACTGAGAGCTGAAAGGAGGGTAACATACAGAGATGACAATGTGGCTTCCACATCTGACCCCAATTATGACCGTCTATCGAAAAACATGGAAGAGCTACAACAAATGGTGAAGAAAATGGTTGTCACAGTTAGTAACTAAAACAGAAATCAAAATCATAACTAGAACCAAAACTTTAGGAGAAACAATAACACCCCCAACAGACAAAGAGAATCAGATCAGCAAGTTATTCCCCCATTTCAAGAAAAATTTCTTGATGAGGACGAAGGAATCATAGAAGAGTCTGAGGGAAACACAATAAACATGTTTGAGGTAGAAAAATCGATCCATAACTGTTCCATAGAAGAAGATCATACTTCTCCCTCATGTTGGGATGAAGAATGGTTTGAATCTAAGGATTACAGGTTAGGATTTGAAAATGCTATGATGCAGGTCAGAGAACAATATGAACTCAGAAGCAAGAAGAGTCAAGACAATTCCAAAACAAGGGCTTTTGAGGTTACCATCAAGAAGAGACCTGAGAAAGCTTCTAAAGTGACTGCTGAAAGTAAAAAATCAGCAGCTGAGAGTTCTGGAAAGAACAGAGAAAAGGACAACCAAAACACTGACACACAGGGTAAACCCACTAGCAGCACTAGCACTGCGGCTGGTGTTCCTGATAAAACAGTTCCTAACCTTGTACATAACAAGAATCAGCACTCTGATTCAGCCACTAAGGCAGTGGCTAACAAGATAGAGTCAAACATTCCAAAGAGTCAGTCCACTTTCAATTTGGAGAGTGAGATTGAAAAAATTAAAATCTCTGTCCCACTCTCTGAGCTGGCCACTCAGGATTTATATAAAGGCCAAATTTTGAAAGCATTAAACTTAGGCGAGAACAGTGACACTGTGAATCTGAGTGATGATCAACCTGCCCTTCTGTTTGGTCCAAAGATAGAAGGAAAGTTCCAGGAAGGGGTAATACCACCTTTCTATATCGGTCTTAACATCCATGATAAGATTCTCCACAATGCAATGCATGATTCTGGGGCATCACACAACCTGATGCCTAAAGTGGTGATGGAAAGATTAGTTTTGGAGATAACCCGTCCCTATAAAGACCTATATTCATTTGACTCAAGCAAAGTCAAGTGTCTTAGCCTGATCAAGGATTTATGTGTGAGCCTTGCCCAGATTCTAGCAAAGTGTATGGTCATGGACGTTGTGGTGGCATATGTGCCACCCAAGTATGGCATGTTATTATCAAGATCATGGGGGGCCAAGTTGCAAGGGACAATGTAGATGGATGGAGCTTATGCCACAATCCCAATATTTGGCTAACTGAGAAGACTGTACAGGGAGGCACAAATGAAATTCCTGGTTAGTAGCCCTGAAAAGCCTGAAAATTCTCCTCTATAATCTGTACATACAGACCTGGATTCCTTTATCCTTACAATGATAAATTTTTGGGGGAACCAGAATCCGAAAGTGTAGATACAGGCAAAGGTACACTTGATGAAACAAAGACTATGGACTTAAACATAATGGCTACCCTAGACTCAGTAGAGGAAGACGTGGAAAACTTGGAATAGTGCACTGAAAAAATGACACAAAGCGAACCAGAAACAAAATGCAATCAGCCAACTAGCCATCCCTCATAGACTCATACATCACGTGAAGAACTAAACAACCCACAGCCTAGTGCAGCTCTTATAATGCAACATAATGGCGAACCCAGCTATAGGGAAAGAAATGATAACGAAAACGAGAGTGAACCCCTGTGGGAGATGAGTTTCGATGGGTCTTGCACAAGAAGAACTGCCAAAGCTGGGGTTTGGCTACGTAACACAGAGAGCAACTACACGGAAATCCATGCCTGCAATCTGCATTTCAAATGTACCAATAATATTGCAGAGTATGAGGCTCTTATCCTGGGTTTCAATCTGCTGAAGAAAATAGGAGCCCGCAGAATAGCCGTGCAGGGAGATTCTGAATTGGTGATAAAACAGGTGAATGGTGAATACACAGCCAAGAACCCTAGGTTGAGATTATATAGGAACATTGCTGTGGATATATTGAAAACGTTTGTTGAATATTAATTAGTGTTTGTTCCTAGAAATCAGAACACCATTGCAAATGGATTAGATTTCCTAGCCAGTTCATGCCCTAAGACTCCCAATGACTAGCAGATCATCATACAGACCAAATTTAGGCCTGCGGTGCCAGACAACGAAAAGTATTGGCAGGTCTTCGAGGGGGATAAGCAAATTGAGGATTTCCTAACAGGCAAGAACGAGTTTGAGTTCTCTGACTCAGACTATGTTTCTAGCGATAGCTGCCTAAGTGAGGAATCCCCAGGCGAGGAAAAACCATATTTAAACATAGAGATAAACGCTTTGAACGAAGAAACTGGAAATTCAACCACAGAATGTGAAAACACAGACAATGAAGAAGTAGAGGTGCTGCAGGCCAAGGATAAGAACATACCTCGAGGTCTGGCGCCTTTAGAAGATCTTTTTGACTTTGATGATGTAGAAAAAAAGCCCACCATTGAGCACGCAGACTCTGACGTAGAAGAATGCAATATAGGCACAGAAGATAAGCCCAAAATGATTAAATTGGCAAAATCTTTACCCACAGAAATGAAAAAGAAATACATTGACCTTTTCAAAGAATTTATGGACGTATTCGCTTGGAGCTGCGAAGATTTAAGGGCTTATGACACAAGCATCATACAGCACAAAATACCTTTAAAAGAAAATCAGAAACCCTTCACGCAGAAACTTCGTAGAATAAATCCAAAACGGTTGCCTGTTGTTGAAAAAGAGATTAAAAAGATGTATGAGGCAGGCATAATAGTTCCTGTAAGATTCTCTGATTGGGTTTTGAATTTAGTGGCTATGAGAAAGAAAACCAGGGAGATTAGGTTGTGTATCGATCTCATAAATCTTAATAGAGCCAAACTCAAAGATAACTACCCTTTGCCAAAAATGGAACACATTCTTCAGAAGGTAGTAGGCTCTAAGAGAATCTCCCTGCTAGATGGTTTCTCAGGCTACAACCAAGTCCTAGTTCTCCCAGAAGATCAACTCAAAACAGCCTTTACCACTCCATGGGGCACCTTTATGTATGTAAAAATGCCTTTTGGGTTGATGAACGCTTGTGCAACCTTCCAAAGAGCGATGGATATAGCTTTTTCAGATGAGATAGGGCATTTCATTGTTATTTACTTGGATGACATAACAGTCTATTCTAAGACTGAAGAAGAACACCTGAAACATCTGAGGAAAGTGTTTGAAAAATGTAGAAGGTTTGGTCTATCATTGAACCCCAAAAAGACTATATTTGGGCTGCAAGAGGGAAAGCTTCTTGGCCACATTATATCTGAAAGGGGAATTAAGTTAGACCCACAAAGAGTTGAGGGAATACTGCAAATCACACACCCGAGAAACATCAAAGAATTATAGTCCTTCATTGGGAAAATAAACTTCCTTAGGAAATTTATCCCCAACCTAGTTGAGCACCTTAGGAATATGACTAACATGCTGAAGAAAGGTGAGGGGGTTAAATGGACTGTTGGATCTAAACAATCCTTTGAATCAGTAAAACTTGCACTCACCCATGCTCCTGTTCTGATCAGCCCAGATTTCTCAAAGGATTTTCTGATTTTTTCATTTGCTTCCGAGCATACAGTAGCTGCAGTCTTACTGCAAGAAAATCCAGAGGGTATGGAACAGCCAATTGCCTTTTTCAGCAAAGCACTAAGGGATGCACCCTTGAAATACAACATAATGGAAAAACAGGCCTATGCTCTTGCTAAGGCTTTAAAAGACTTTAGTGTGTACATATTGCATTCACACACCATAGCTTATGTGCCTAACATAATTGTCAAGGATATTTTGTCCCAAGACCTAGATGGGATGAGGGGCAAGTGGATTGCTGTGATTTTAGAATACGACCTTGAGATTAAACCCACCAAGCTAATCAAAGGCCAGGGCTTAGCCAAATTAATGGTTGAATCAAATCTACAAGCCCTTGACATTAACATGGTAGCTGCCTTAGATGAGCAGGAAGGATTTCTTGACCTCACTGTTGAGGAGAAGTTTCAGAACTCTCCTTGGTACTCTGATATCCTTTATGTACTCACCAACCTAAATGCCCCACCTGAACTGTCAAATAATAAGGCCAGATTCATAACACTAAAAGCTAGAAACTACTGCATTTTAAATGAAAATTTATACTGGAAAAATCCAAATGGCCTATTGCTTAAATTTTTGCCTAAAACAGAGCCAGAAAAGATCAAGAAAGAATTCCATGCCGGAGAGTGTGGAGGCCACCTGAACTGGAAGGCCACTGCAAACAAAATACTCAGGGCTGGTTATTATTGGCCCACACTCTTCAATGATGTCCATAATATGGTAATTTCCTGCCACAAATGCCAGATTTTCGAAGGCAAGAGAAAACTCCTTCCCCTCCCTTTACATCCCATCACTGTTGAAGGTCCTTTTATGCAATGGGGCCTAGATTTCATTGGAGAAATCCACCTTTCTTCTTCTGCACAACACAAATGGATCTTAACAGCCACAGACTAATTCACTAAGTGGATAGAGGCCATACCTACTAGGAATGCCACAGATTCAGTCATCATTAGGTTCCTAGAAGGTCATATCCTCTCTCGGTTTGGTTTCCCAAGGAAAATAATCACCGATAATGCTGTTGCTTTTGGATCCAAGAAAATGGTTGATTTTTGTCACAGGTATCAAATAGAACTTGGTCATTCAACTGCCTATTACCCACAAGGTAATGACCTAGCTGAATCATCAAACAAGAGCCTCATGGCCATCATCAAAAAGATGTTAGAAGAGAACAAAAATTCATGGCATAACAAGTTGGTGCATGCTTTGTGGGCTGACAGGCTCACAACAAAGAAATCCATTGGCATGTCACCATTTCAGGTTGTCTATGGTACAGAAGTAGTATTTCCTACCAGCCTTGGGATACCGGTAATTAAGCTGGTCCAGGAGATTCAAACAGAGGAAGACAATATGGTGAGAAGGATAAACCAAACCATTAGGGGAATTTTGAGGTCTAAAATGGGCCTCCTAAGAAAATTATAAAATAATAGTGGAAAAAATCAAATAAGATTTGATGACTTGATCAAATTTTAGAGGGAAAAATGAAAAAAACTACTTTTTCAACTCATATTTTCAACTTATCTCCCAAAGTTTTTACTCAAATTTCGAGCGGGAGTACTCATTGGATGCAAAATTTAATTCCTCATCCAAGGAGTACCCATGTTGCATACTTTTGATGGGTCCTACTACACGAAAAATGAGAAATACATAAAAAAACGTGATTACAATCATGTTTTTTATGTATTTCTCATTTTTCATGTAGTAGGACCCATCGAAAGTATGCAACATGGGTACTCCTTGGATGAGGAATTAAATTTCGCATCCAACGAGTACTCCTGCTCGAAATTTGAGTAAAAAATTTGGGAGATAAGTTGAAAATACGAGTTGAAAAAGTAGTTTTATTATTTTATTATTTGTTAATATTTTTACCTTTTTATTTAAAAAATGGTAAATCATCCCCCATGGTTCACATCATCATCTTGAATCCTATTGGTTGTTATAAATTTTTTTGTACATTTTTCTTAGGAGGCCCATTTTAGACCTCAAAATTCCCCTAATGAATCCATCTTCAGCAAACAAGGGAAGAGGTCTATAGCAGAGCTATCAAAGTTCAGGAAAACATAAAGAGGTTGTTTGAAAAGAGAACCAAAGCTACTGATTTCAAAATTGGGGATAAAGTTCTAAAGTGGGACTCAAGGAGAGAGGATAAAGGAAAGCACAGCAAGTTTGACAGTTTGTGGCAGGGTCCATACATCATCCAGGCCACTGTGGGTCTAAATGCCTTCTTCCTACAAGAATTAGATGGTACAGAGCTGTTTGGGGGTCCTGTCAATGGAAGAATGCTCAAACACTACTTCTGCTGATTTTCAATTTCTAGTTTTCATTTCCATTGTACATACCATTGCAGAATTTTTCTTTCAAGAAAAAGAGAAAAAAGTTAAAAAAAAACAGAGGAAAAGGAGGGGTTCAGACAAGCTCAAAACATGAACCTCTGAGGTATAAAAGATTGGCTCTAATATGCTCAAAAGCTGAGCAAAAGAAAGCAAAGTAGCTGGTCCTAAAATGATCAAAATCTGGACCAGCTACGAAGACAAGGAAAGTCAGCTCTAACATGCCCAAAACCTGAGTCACAAAGAGAAGAAGGATACTCCAAGATTTCAGATTTCAAGCCTTCAAAGTTTTGTTTCAGTTCTTTGCAGATTTCTGTCCATGTGCAACTATCTTTATGCCTTGGATCTACAGCAAACTAGATTCTCTAATCCTAGTTTGATTGTTTTTAAATTTCCTGTTGTAGAATGTAGAGAAGAAATCTGCTGCACAGTCTAATCCCAACAGATATTAGATTAGGTAGAGAAACAAATGAGACCAAGAGTCTAATCTAGTCTCATGGAGTAATAAGGGTAGATTTAGAATATGTTTATTTTCTATTATAAAATAAATGATTTAAAGGGTCTGCTAGTTCAAATGCACCCTTGAAGAAAAAATGCTAGGATTGTAGGATGGGTAGGTAGATGATTGGGATGTTTTTCTTATCTAACATATTTTTGGCAGCTGAAAATCAGAGAAGAAAGGTGGCTTAAACAGCAGGCGTCTGGCCTACACCAAAGATCAATTTTTGAATTCTTGACTCCTTCAAGAAGAAGCCATCTCCATGTGGAGCCACTATTAGCCCCTTATGAATTCCTTGACAATGCAAGCAAGGGGCTAGATTGTTTTATGAGCCTTCAAGGAATGCATTTCCCTTGAAAACACGTCAACCTTGAAGCCTTCCTAGAGTCCCTGCCTTTGACTGTTTCACCCCTGCTATACTGATGTCCATGAGCCTTGCTGAATGATAAATTTTTCTCAAAAAGGCCTTTTTTGCCCCTTTTATCCCTTGCAGAATGCTTCATTTCACCCCTTTTTTCCCTTTTGTCAAAGTCCCCTTTGTTTCCCCTAAATTTCCTCTTACTCTCCTAAATATTCCCAAAATCCCCATGAAATCCCTCCCTTATCCTTTGTTTCCTCAAATCTCCCCTTTGTCCTCCTATCGTTACCCTTCCCAACCTTAAATTTCGTTGAAAATGGGTTGAAACCCACTTTTAAACATTATAACATGGCTTAGCCCTTTCCCACCAGCCCCTTTCAACCACTTCCCACACATGCCCTTGCGCTAGGACCAAGCGCTTAAGTCCTAAGCGCTAATCGCAATCGCAATGTTTATGTGCGCTCCCCGATCGGTTCATCGCAAGTGATTGCGATGCGTTTGATCGCACTCCCTTTCGATCGCAATCGCAGGTCTTTTCCTCCGATCCCCGATCACGCTGTCTCCCGATTTCTTCCTGACCATCCATCCTCCCCGTCGATCCAAGGGTCATCGCTCACTCCTTCCAATCGCAATCGGAGGTTCTTTGATGTCTTACCCTTGTGCCCCTCGGATTGCGATCCCCCGATCCACATCTCCATCGTTGATCTCCATGTAAATCCAATGGCCATCGCTTCCCCTTCCTTGATCGCAATCGGAAATTATAAGTGTGTGTTCCCCTTGCCTCCTCCGATTGCGATGTTACGAGTTAATCCTGGCCGTTCGTTGGATCTAGCGATCTGACGGCCCAGATCTAATCGCCTTCCACCTTCGGCTAGGTCCCACCTCATATGTCTACTTCCACGCATTTCATTACATTTTCACCCTTTTCCTTCGTATTGTCGATTTTTACCCAAAGTTCCATATTTACATAAAGGTCTCACATTTCATGTTCGTTTCATTCGTTTTCATATATCATTCCGCTGTGTCAATCTCTATCGTTGATCTTTGTTCGCGGACCACGATCTAACGATCTGCACTGCATTCCACCACGAAACCCTATTGTTCATGATTTCCACCATTTCATTGCATTTTTCACCATTGTTTCGTGTATAACCACCATTCCACCGCCGCGCTACCATTTCTTCCGTCCTCCACTCCAGCCGCCCTCATATGCATCAATTTCTTCAGTTCAGTTGCGTGTTCTACAGGATGCAAGCGTTTAAATGCCACCATGGTCCGCAGTTGTTAAGCTCATTAAGATAGTTTTCAGAGCCTGGCAGAGCAGAAAAAGACTTGGGAAAGCACGGAAGCCGAGGGTTGTCGAAGTACAGGGCAGATACATCAGTAGAATGTTTTCTCCATGGAAGGACAGGTTTCCCATACTGTTTCTATTCCATGCCGTGTTCCAGAGAATATTTCCGCCTTGAAGTACAGTCCCGGGCTATCAAAGCACTTACTTCACAAGTATGACAGACCATTCCTTCATTTATTTACCTTTCTGTTCACACGCCAATGTACAGAAAACCAGAAATGCATCAAAGACCTATATGGAGTAAATGAAGCCTGACGAAGACCATTTTTTCCTCCAAAGGTGCCAGAGATCAATGCGCAAGAGTTAAAACAGAATGGGCCTCAGGCCTTATTTCTGTTCTGAGTTTTAATTCTTCATTTAGTTCTTCACCTACCTCCTCTGCTCTCTTGCAGCTATAAAAATCATGAGAAAACTATTGCAAAGGTTGTTGATGAGATATCAGAGAACTGTAAGTTGTTTCTGTGAGATATAGTTCTCGGTAAAGTTGTAAGATAGGTCGAAGAAAGATGTATTCAGGCTGAATGTCCAAGCTGTGGGCAATGTTGT
The DNA here is from genome assembly GCA_034641835.2 of Pinus albicaulis. Taxonomy (NCBI): domain Eukaryota; kingdom Viridiplantae; phylum Streptophyta; class Pinopsida; order Pinales; family Pinaceae; genus Pinus; species Pinus albicaulis. The sequence goes on along the minus strand of CM076573.1, from coordinate 559,477,145 downwards.
ACTTGACTAGTGTTGTTTTTAATATGACAAGCGCATTTCTTTGGATCCTGATCTAAAGCAGCTGGTGATGTTCTTCTATCTCTGTGTTTTATTTCATTCCATTTAGTTCTTCTAGCTTGCATCAGAAATATGGAATAGGATTTTCCCTTGTTAGGCACCCTATGTTTCTGCTCTCCTTGCCTTAATGTTTTCCTCTAAATGTGTTATCTAAGGATCGATTTCAATTAATCTAACCAGTGTAGTGGTTTGATATATTGCTAGCTGATGTATGGATTAGTGGAATCTGTTTTTAGATGTTCTTGTTTAGATTTAATTAGATGAGTTGAGAACACTGGGAGGTTTAGAACTTTGTCTCTGCCTCACTAGGATCTTTCCATTTCGATTAAACCTTTCCAAGTTCCCTCAATTTGTCCCTTGCCTTTCTTTGAGTGTTGCCTAAGAGTATTTCCAAGCAGGTATGGAGTTAAATGACCTCTGACCTTATCTATAGACAGAATTGGATGGTTTTCCTCTCTTCACTTTCAATCCTTAGTGTTCCATGCCGCACAATCATTTTAGGATCCAATGCTTTAGATGACTAGCCCAACTGAAAGCTTGCACATTGAACATCAAGTAAACCCTTTTCCTGACTCCATTGCCCAATGGCCTTGATGTTCTTTGAGTTATCTACCTTTGCCTAAAATATTCTTTGCCTTGCCTTGTCTTATTTTGAATCCTTCATTCCTGATTCCCAACAACCAAATCAAAATAAATCAAACAAACAACCCTTGTGCCTATAACTAGCCTAACATCTTAAACATTTAGCTTTAAAGTCATACACCTTTGAAATTTCGTAGAGAGATCCCTCTCTGGACCCAGGAGGGCTAGATCCTAAGGTCTGAAAGTGGTTTGATGTTGTCTCATCTTTTGGTCTTGCCAATCTGGCCAAAACATGGGAACCCCAACAACACTGATAATACTTTTATAGAAAGGTATCAAGCTTATGTCCATTGGCACTGCTCAATGTCATGGTTTTTGTCATTAATTTGTGAGACAATCTAGCTGATGCCATCTACACACGATAAGGCTGGATATATTCATGCAACCTTGTATAATCCTGACCACTAGATACTGAGATATACCTGTTGATTTTCCATATCTGCCTTGAAGTATGTTGAAAGAAAATCTTTAACCAACTTCCATGTCATTGTTGATTCCTTTTCTATAAAAAATTGAGTGTTTGCATATACTGGCAAGTTAACTGGCAGTTTCTCAACTACTTCCCCAATACTAATTTGAATGGTATTTTTTGAAACATATCAATAAATCTCTTTGGTTCCATGGTAACAATGACTGCTGGGAGAGGTGTTGAACAACTTAGATACCTGTGGGATAGAAAAGGCACTCATGGAAAGAAAATATCAGTCTTTTCCAAATATGATTTCAAGGCATATTCAAGTAGCCAACCGACAAACCAGAGAGAAGGATTGTGAAATTTTCATTGACAAGAGGAACTGCTTGCCTGTGGGAATGGTGCACTGCACAGTCCCAAAAACCAGGGATGAATCTTGTGGCTTGAAACTGCGCAATGCGCAATTCAACTTGGGCAGTATTTTGGGAGAGACTGTGCATTACACAGTCTCAGTGCGCAGGGAGCTAGGCTGAGCCTTGGAACTACATAATGAAAATTTGAGCTAGCCTTTAGTGCTCACTGTGCATTTACAAAGGCCAAGGTCTCGACTTTAGCCTTAGGATTGCATAGTTCCAATCCAGGAAAAGTGAAGAATGACCAAGGAAATTGTAGATCTACCCAAGGGAAGTGTGAAAAAAGAGTAGATATATGTGATGGTGAGGGATTAAGTGAATATATGAATAATTTTGGATGAATCGATGTGAATCAAGTGAATTAACTAAGTAAACGAAAATAAAACCAAATCGGTGAGGAGAGTTGCTGCATTGACGACCATTGGTGAAAAAACAACGAAACTGATTCGACACTTGTGAAAGGAAAACAACAACTTGAAACAAAACTTCTACAAGCTAAAAATTGTTAAAGTTCCAACATTCATGAAGAGAAATAAGCAAAACAACACTCAGATAAGAAAAACAATAAAAAATGACAGAAAAAGCGACAAAAAGTGATAAAAGCGAAACTCACCCAGAAAAGCGATGAAAACCGCACTGAAGGTTCCTTGATCACCTCAGGAATGCTAGATATCTAAGATAAAATGTGAGAATGAGCTCTAGAGGCATCTATTAAATAGATTTTAGAAATTAGGGTTTATGGCTGCATGCCTAAAATCAAGTAAAAAGCAACATATGGCGGAAGTTTCTAAAAATAAAAAGTGTGCCTCCTTCAGATTAAGTCTAAATTAAAACATGAATACTTGATAACAGTGCAAGATAATCTCCTATGAGTAGAAGGTTATGCTCCAAAATGTAAGCATAAGAAAATTTTTTGAGGGTCACAGTTGTAGTTGCTACAACACTTCTCTTAAGTGCATGAGCACATCCTAAAGCAACAAATTATTCTCCTTCGTACTTTAGACCTGCACCATGCACCCCTTTAATTCTCTCTCTCTTTCTTGAGCACATAAGTGCACCTTGAAAGCTTCTTCTTGTGAGCCTCGATGAGTTTGACCGCGCCCTCCTAATCAAGCCTCTTTCTTTTAACCCTCTCATGGGCATGTCATGAGATGATCATTCCACGAGCTAGGTAATGATAGAATATATGTTTTTAAGACTTATTTCTCTTTTTCATGAATGATTTTCATTGGTAGGAGTACTTTCTTAGCATGACAAGGTAATACTAAAATAATATATCAAGGAGGAAGCATAAAGAAATGCCCGCAGAGAAGTAGAAAAGAAGAGAACCATCATGGAGACATGAAGCACATCATGGACCAAAAAAAAAAAGAAGGCACTGCATGGTGACTCAAAGGATTTAAATATTGATCAAAGACCCTTTGGAGGGTGAATATAATAAAAAAATTGGATCTTTCTTGAAGATGAAGCATAGATTAGATCTATCATCAAGAATGTAAGATGAAGTTGCAAGGAAGACAACTTGGAATTTCCACCTCATCATGAAGTTTATGTCATTATTGTCAAGTTGTAACTTGTACAAGTGTCATCATAATATTCAATGTGTGTCCATGTGTCAAGCCACATCATCATGTGGAATGTAATGATGTATTCTAAATAAAAGGACAAAATGTAATGTGTGGAATTCCAATAGTCATATGTGGAATATGAAAAGTCACTTAATCATATATGGACAAAATATCTTTAGGAGAAGTCCAAAAGTCATTTTGAAGTTCAATAGTTATTTATAAGTTTAAAGGTGATATTATAAGTCCAAGAGTCATGAGGGTAAACCAAGATTGATGTGGAGATAAAAGGTCATTCCCCTTGTTATAAAAGCAACCTCATAACTCAAGCAAGGGGCTTTTGTAGCCTTAGGATTTGGAGAGCTAGTATTGTATTCTCTACTTGGCATAGGAGACAAAAGAATTCTTTGGAGAAGGAATAAGTGAATTAATGTTCCACTACTGGAACTAGTTCTTCATCATTGTAACTATGCAGTTGGATCTTTCACAAACTTGAAATTCAATGAGCCAACACATTTTCCTGCATGTATCAAAAATGTTTTTGGACTATTCTTGGGATGTTTACACTATATGTTGTGTTCATATGTATTGGAGAAATTAAAATATTTTGGTGGCTTTGGTACTTATATTATTGAGTGTGTGTTTTATTTTCTTTACAATCGTTATGCGAACTATTTTTCTAACGAATATTTTTATTGATCTGAATGTGATCGATTATGTGCTGAGATAGTTTGATTAGTTTTCCATTAAGTGAATTGATCATTAACTGATGAATGCTTTAATGTGGCAGGCTAAAGGAAATAATTTACAACTTAAACCAAAAAAAAATTAAGAATGAAAACACAAAAAATAACAGAGAGAAGAAACAACACACATTCATTACAGAGTTCGTCCCTAGTGGACTATGTCTCCGGGTCCGCTTTCAAGATGGGTGTTCGATTTATTAGGATTGATCCAAGGAAGTATTTAAACAACAAAAACACCAGAATGATTATGCTCGTAGGAACTTCTGTTACTGTCAACAGGAATCTCTCTCTCTCATCTTTCCAACGCCTGTCTCTGCGCTCAATTCCGCCTCCGGACGGTCGAGCAATGATGAAAACAAAAACTGCCTCTAACCCTTTGAATCTTAACTCCAAATTCTCAATGTCCTTCATGAAGAAAATGTCATGGTTTAAATAAGTTCATCATCGAACTTCTCAAGGTCAAATTTGGCAAGTTTTTGAGCAAATTTGGTGATTTGGGTCTCGGTTCTATCTCATAATGACACCTAGTGACTAGTGGATAAGGGGTTTTAAATAGAAACTTAGCGCAAATTTATTAAAAAAAACCCAAAATAGCACCATAGGATATAATTTATCCCTGATGGTCAACCAAAGCCCGTGGAACTGCAAACGGTCGGCATGTGACAAGGATTTTTGGCGGCTATTGATGTGGTTGGATCGGGCGGTCATGGTGTATCCGACATTTGTTGTGACATTTGCATGTGACAACAATCTCCAATGGTGGCAGACACGTTTTAAAAATTCGATGGTTTGGACTCCAACTATTTGCGGTTAAACCTTATTCTTGCTCACATGGTTAGAGAGCTCCGACGTGGTTAACATGCATGGTTTAGGACTATTTTTCATTTTTTTTTTAACATATAGTCTGCAAGTGGGTTATTGACATAGTTTTCTTTGCACTAGGGTTTTAACACCATAGGTTTAATGTTTAGGTGTATGACATATGTTTAGTGTTAGGTTTTAGGTCTTTAGGAATAGGACTTAGGTCCTTTACATAGGTTTTGACCATAGCCATTTGACCCTTACAGAGAAATTTTGTCACCAATGACATAACACCACCACATAAATACATGCCTTGACATCACTAAAGTACACCATGAACCAAAACTGAACCAAGATAAACTTGAGCACTTCATCTTCGGACAATACTGGCGAGAATGACGACATTGAAGACGGAACTAGACATCGAACAAACTAGAGTTGACTGGACCTCTCTGTCGATCTGCACTGAACAATATCCTCTTGGATCAATCCTCTCCACTTGAAAGCTTTTGGATCACAAAAGTTTGATTTTAAGCAGACATCAGGTGAGGGTACAACTCCCTCACTTTTCCGATCTCTATCCATCTCAACTTGCTCGAATTCATGCCCTTGAGCCCCACTCAAATATATTCCACGTCTCCTTGTCTGGAAGTATGAACTCTCCTATCCAATATGGTATCTTCCTGCAACTCATTCATATAATCAGATGCTAAATCATCAATAGTAGGTGTCTGTGTATCTTCCTTGGGATCAATGATCGTCAGAGGTTCATACCACTTCAGATTTTCTACATTCACAATTGAATAAATACGCATGTAAGGCAGTAAATCTAACCGGAATTCATTATTTCCAACCTTCTCAATAATCTTGAAAGGACCATACCTGATAGATTTGATTTTCTTACCTTCTCCTTTCAACTTGTCTTTGTTGATATACAACCATACTTGACCGCTGACCTAAAAATGATGATTGACTCGATGCTTATCGTGGTGCAATTTGTACTTGGCTTGACTCGATGCTTGTCATGGCACAGTTAGAGAAGAATGTAAGGCTTTATTGTAACCATGTTGCACATAAGGTAAAGATTAATCCCACAACTTAGGATGTTTACTGCAGTAACCTCGAAAAATATGTATCCCGGTCCTGTTCACCATTTTTGTCTGTCCTTCAACAAAATCCATGTTGTCCCATGGTTGCAAAGGAACTGAAAGTGGCATGTACAAACCAATATTTCAATTTCTTGGCTTGCTTGTTGAACACATCACACATCCCTTAATGTACTTCGCAACTGTTTCATACATATGAGGCCAGTAACAATACCTTTGAATTTTCACCATAGTCTTGCTTATGCCAAAATGTCTTGCAATCCGAGAAGGATGAGCTTCCCGAATAACTTGCATCCTTTCTATCTATGGGATGCAAAAATTACCCAGATAATATAACAACATGTCATGAATATGATAATTTACTTCTTCTATTTTGAGTATCATGAGTTAGTGATTCATAAATATATTTGAAATCATCATCGGTACTATACTGTTCTTCATAACATTCATGTTTTAATGAACTATTTTGCAGTACCACTGAAGCATTCAAAGACAGTCTATACAACATATCAACTAATGTATTTGTTACACCCTTCTTGTCCTTAATTACTAAGTGAATTTGCCGAAGAAATCCCATCCATCTGTAGTGGCAATATTGTTGCAACTTAGTCTTTGTTTGAAGGTATTGAAGCGGTTGATGATCTATGTTAATAACTGTTTCCTTACCCATTTCATAACCAATATCATTTGTTTTAACTTTGAATGGCTGTTGATGATCTAATAAAGCTGAGATTGGTGCTGTGAATTTTTTTTTCTTAAATGAATCAAAAACTTTAAAATCGACATACATTCCCCATGTCCCATTTTTCTTAGGAACCAAAATTATGGGTGAACCACATAGAGATGAACTACGATGCATGGAGTATTTTCCAACCATCCCTTGGATTTTTTTCTTTAGTTCTTTGTGCTCTATAACTGACTTGTGATATATTCCAATATTAGGAAGAGAGGCAATAGACATCAACTGTTTCTCATATTGTATTTCTCGTTTATGAAGTAGATTTTTTGGTTCTTTAGATAGACTTTGAAATGAATCTACCACTTTAACCAAAATATATTTAAACTGAGATTCACAACCTGAACAAGCATCATTATGATCCTTATGTTTTTATTTTACAAACATAAGTATATATCTCTTACTTGAACTTATTAAGCGCTTCATTTGATTAACATTAACTAAATCCAAGTGAGTTTTGATTTTATGTGCCCATACGATGTATTCAAATCCATCTTTATTAATATGATACTTGTGCTCTTTCCTATGAAATAACGCATCATGGTCATAGAGATAAGGACTTCCTAGCACTATTCCACATATGTCTAACGGTATCACATCTAAATCCACTTCATCAATGTAATTAGCTGTGATGGAAAATTTTAATCGACATTGATTTGTGATATGAATCTGAGTCTGTTCCTTTATCCAACCTAATGGGTATGGTTTTGGATGATTCCGTGTCTCCAAACCCAATTTCCTAACTAATGATTTAAATATTAAATTTTCCTATGACCCTATGTCAAACAATGTATCTATTTTTGTGTGCTTAGGAGTTACCCTTATATGAAATAACTCAATTCTTTTATCTTCATCCAAGTAATTAATGTTTGAAGAAGCAAAAGTACTTGAACTTGAACTAGCATCAGAATTTTTACCTGTCATAACCATTGTGGTGATTTTCCCTTCATCACATGAATCAGAGTCCAAGTCTTGTTGGATTGTTGTATCAACCTTATTTTCACCTTTCTTCTTTTGGAACTTTTTTAGCTTGAGTTCCGAGTGAAGTTTCCAACAACGTGCTTCATCATGTCTGATCCTCTGAAAATGAGTACAGATAGGTCTTTCATCTTCCATCTGAGTTGTAGCTGTCTTATTTCCTTTTGAATTGTCCTTCTTGTTGCTATCTTTGGACTCCAACTGTTTGGATGTCTTTAGTGAAAAATTGAATGGCCTGCCACCTGATTCAACATGTATGGCTTGAACACATACTTCATCAAAGTCATTAGGATTGAACATCAATAATGTATGCTAAAAATATGAATGTAAACTACCAATGTACTTTAACAAATTTTCTCATGTATCCAAAGGAATACCAAGCACCAACGCTTTCTTCCTAAATTCCAGAGTGAAATATTGAACATTATGTCCCTTACATTTTTACAAATGATGCCAATCAATAATAACTTGCTGTGTGTAACCCAACAGATAGAATTGTTTTTGTAAAACTTTCAAAAAATTAGACCATGAGGAGATGATTCTACCTTTACAGTTTAAATCTATCTGTGTTTTACTCTCCCACCAGATTAAAGCAATTCCCCCCATTCTAAGAGTAGCTAATTGGATCTTTGTCTTATCATCAAAAATGTTTTGAATCCGACAATACACTTCTAACTATTTTATCCAATTATCTAGTTTCTCTAGGTTCATTTCTCCATCATAAATAGGTAAATTAAACTTTACATCAAGTTTTAAAAGATATTTATGAGGTTTCTTATCTGTTTCGGATTCTGAACTAGAAGAAGTAAAAGAATATGATGATGGAGATGATGGAGGAGAAGGAGGTTTATCTGCTTTTCCTTTAACCTTGTCCTTCTTTGATGCCTTCGATGAAGAAGTTGCATCTCTCGCCTTCTTATATTCATATATTTAACCTAACATTTGTTGCATGTTTAGAAACATTTGCTAAATTTGTCTCTTCCATGTTCTTCAGTTCGGGAGTTTCACTGGTTTCAACGTTTTCAGTCCCTATAATCGTCGATTGGTGAATGAATTTCTTCTTTCCAATATCTGGATCAAACTCCTCAATGTTTCCTTCTCCACTTTGCAATCCCAACCTAGTTAACATCCACTGGAAAAAATACTACAAAGCACGACCTGCTCTGATACCAAAATATATGATCTGAATGTGATCGATTATGTGCTAATATAGTTTGATTATTTTTCCATTAAGTGAATTAATCGTTAACTGATGAATGCTTTAATGTGGAAGACTGAAGGAAATCATTTACGAATTAAACCAACAGAAAATTAAGAATGAAAGCACAACAAAGAACAGAGAGAAGAAACAACAAACATTGATTACGGAGTTCGTCCCTGGTGGACTACGTCTCCGAGTCTGCTTTCAAGATGGGCGTCCACTTTATTAAGATTGATTCAAGATAGTATTTACAAAACAAAACACCAGACTAATCATGCTCGCAAGAACTTCTGGTCACTGTCAATAGGAATCTCTCTCTCTCTCTCAGCTTTCCAACGCCTATCTCTACGCTCAATTCTACCTCCAGAAAGTCAAGCAATGCTAAAAACAAAAATTTCCTCTAACCCTCTGAATATGAACTCCAAATTCTCAATGTCCTTCATGAAGAAAATGTCATGGTTTAAATAAGTTCATCATCGAACTTCTCAAGGTCAAATTTGGCAAGTTGTTGAGAAAATTTGGTGATTTGGGTCTCAGTTCTATCTCATAATGACACCTAGTGACTAGTGGATAAGGGGTTTTAAATAGAACCTTAGCGCAAATTTATTAAAAAAAACCCAAAATAGCACCATAAGATATAATTTATCCCTGATGGTCAGCCAAACCCCGTGGAATTCCAAACGTCAGCATGTGACCAGGATATTTTGGCGGCTATAGATGTGGTTGGATCGGGCAGTCGTGGTGTATCTGACATTTGTTGTGACATTTGCATGTGACAACAATCTCCGATGGTGGCAGTCACATTAAAAAGCTGACGGTTCGGACTCCAACTGTTTGCGGTTAACCCTTATGCTTGCTCACATAGTTAGAGAGCTTCGACGTGATTAACAAGTGTGGTTTAGGATTGTTTTGCTTTTTTGTTTTAATATATAGTCCGCAAGTGGGTTTTTGACGTAGTTTTCTTTGCGCTAGGGTTTTAACACCATAGGTTTAATGTTTAGGTGTATGACATATGTTTAGTGTTAGGGTTTAGGTCTTTAGGAATAGGACTTAGGTCCTTTACATAGGTTTTCACCATATCCATTTAACCCTTACAAAGAAATTTTATCACCAATGACATAACACCACCACATCAATACATGCCTTGACATCACTAAAGTACAACATGAACCCAAACTGAACCACGATCAACTTGAGGAATTCATCTTCAAAAATATTGGCGAGGATGATGATAGTGAAGACTGAACCGAACATCGGACAAACTGAAGTTTTCTGGACCTCTCTGTCGATCTGCACTGAACAAGATCCTCCTGGATCATTTATGCTCTTCGATGTCTCTCTTAGGTTAGTACTATTACTTGCTTCCAAAGATTCACTTTTGTCCCCCACTCGTGAAGGTCTCTTTTTACAAATTGCAATTGATTTTTTTAAAATTTCAACTTAATTTCTTATTTAAGGTTTATGTATATGATCTCTTATGTTATTCGTTGAAACTAAGATGAAATTTTGTGTTATGGTGGTCGAGTCGATACTCCAGATGGGGATCCTACTCCAAATGGCATGAGCTCTAATTGGGACTTCACCCCTTGTATGTTGGCATTATCTAACACCATCAGCAGGACCATACCATAAATCCTTGATTTTATTACCATGACCATGTAGCCTCTTCTTTTTCAACTGTAACCATACTATGTCTCCAAACTTAAACGAATTATTTGTTCCATGTTGATCATGCTTAGTCTTTTATTTTTCCTATGAATTCTACAACTTATCCTATACCTATATAAGAATTTGTCTAATCTTTTCTAAAAATATTTCTACCCTTAAGGAATACCTTGTAAGGTCCTTCCTCTTCCCATATGCAATATCCAAAGGAGAAGGTGGAAATATCCAAAACAAATTTCAAATGGGTACTTACCAGTATAATTGTGGACTACTCTGTTATAAGAGTGTTGTATATATACTGAATTTTCATCCCAATTCTCAAATGCTTCTGATTTTAACCATTAAAAGTTGCACCAAATTCCTATTGAATACTGATTTCTAGCCATCTATCTATGGATGGAATCTTGTATACCTATTTGAATTTCTGTCCATATTCCCCCATAATGTAGTCCAAAATTCTTTGACAAATCTCGTGTCCCTGTCTAAAATGATTCTCTTTGGTATCCTAAAGTGCACCCAGATCTGTCCAAAGAACAAGCTCACTACTTCTTTCTTATTGATGGTATTTTTACAGGGCATCGAAACACACATCATTCTAAACCTGTCAACTACCACGAACATGCAGTCATGTCCCTTCCTGGTTGTTGGTAAAACTCCCATAAATTCCATGTAAATTATTTCCCAAGGAAGAGTGGGTGCATATAAGGAATGATATAAACCTTGTTTCATGTTATTAATCTTTCTAATACAACAAAAAATGAATCTTCTCATGAACCTCGCTACTTTCTCTTGCATCTTGGGCCAATACACATACCTTTGGAAGTTGGCCACGATATTCCATACACCAAAATTCACTACAACCTTAAAGGTGGGATCCTCTCTAATCAAATACAATCACTCACCTTTAGTAACACATAACTTATCCAACTTCTAGAGTAACCCATCTCAGAGATGGTATTCAACTATGAAATCACCAAAATGCACATGATTCTAGCTCTGAAACTATTTAAATAGCTCCTTTAAGTCCTCATCCTTTAAATATTCATTTATATATGCATCATGGGTGAATGGATCCATGTGCATAATAGTTTTCAAAAATATGATATTTGATGTGAATGGTGTTGAAATCATGTTGGCAAACTTGTTTATTGTTGAGATTGCAACAAGATGAGGAGCTTAGTGGAAAGGAGTCGCCTTCACTAAGTGGGCCTGCAGGGTATTTTTGGCGCAAAGTCTATTTTTAGACATATGGATCATGTTCTATGAGTTGCAGGATGCTATTTGTGGATGGTTGGTCAAGTCGGAAAAATTAGATGGACTTCTATTTTTAGACATACTGGGCGGAATCTATTTTTAGATTGCCAGTCTAAAAATAGATATGTCGAATATTATTAGCTCTTAATAATATTTGGACTCTAAACATTATCTTATCCTCTTGGAGCACTTCAGTTTGATGCCTAGATGTGGCACATGCAGCTGACAGAAGGAATTATGCTATTCCTAGGGTTTAGTGAAGCTATTTCATGGTTGACTTCAGTTAGAACTCATGTGACAGAGTTTGGTGGAGTTGATGAGACAGTTAATGGAGTTGTGTTCAGTTTAACTTAGTTGAGCTAGTTGTATCTAGTCTAACTGATTGATACAATTAGTGAGAGTGGTGTGAATTAATTATTAATTAATTCACTAATTATTAACTCATAAATCAACTAAAGAATACATCGGTTAACTGCAGTGCATGGACAGTTTCAGTGGAGACCAGTGAAGAGGTAGGTGAAAGAGCAAGTGTGACTATCAGTTGTGACTATACTGGTGCATGAGATTTGCACACACATTGATGGAGAAGCCAATGAGGATTGCGCAGTACATACCAGTGGGATTTGAACCTGGATCTAGTAATTATCCATATTGGATTGCGTAGTAGAGGCTGGCTAACAGGTGGAGCAGATTGGAGCATGTGTTTTGTATGATTTGAGCTTGTGTAGTGTGTAACAATTGGAGATTGTACTGAGAGCTTGTGAGGAGTTTGTAAAATGATTGTTACATAATCTCTATCATTATAATATACAGATAGTTGGGGGTTTTCAGCTTTAAGCTTTCCCATAAATACTGTGTTTATATGTGTGGTTTTTTATGGTTTTAATGTGCGCATGCGATTGTTTATATTTCCGCAAATTGATGATCAATAGTAGAAGAGGTTATGTATTATGCATGAAGCTCAAATAGTGTGTGATTAGGATAATCTCGGTGAATAATTTAACAATTATTCAAATTTCTACATTTATGTTTCCCTTCTTGTACTTGATCACTAAATGAAATTTTTGTAAAAAACACATTCAAATGTAATAGTGTTTCCCATCAAATAGTGTTTCCACTTCTTCACAACTTGCACCAGTTCACATGGCCCCTTGTTGTAGGTAGGGTAGTTAAGAAATTCCCCATGAAATAATTTATATGGTGTCATACATCCCTTCCTACTTGCATCAAGATCACTCCCATAACATACCTACTCATATATGTATCCACTTTAAAGGGTTGCAAGTTCCGTAATTCTAGAACTAGTGCTTGAATGATCTCCTTATTTAGCTTCTCGAAGGCCATTTGCTAACCCTTTACCCACTGAAAACTCTTTCCACTTGCTGTCATGGCATTGAGTGGTGATGCTATTATTTAAAATGAGGTTATTAATTTCTTTAGATATTGTGTTTCCCCAACAAAAATCCAGACTTTAGAAACATTAGTAACCATTGACCACTTAATGATGGATTCCATCTTGGCAAGATTGATTTTAAGCTCTCCTCCACCTATCACATACCCAAAATACACCAAATAATATTGTGTAAACTCACACTTCTTGATATTTTCTAGTAGTTGGTGCTTATTTAGGGTCTCCAACACCTGTGCCACATGTGAGATGTGATCCTCCTAGGCAAAATCATAAAATAGTATATCATCCAAATAGATAATAACAAATGAATCCATAAAAGGGCATAATATATCAGTCATTAACCTCATAAACATAGCTGGTGCATTACGTAGGAAAAATGGCATGACTAGCTACTCATACAAATATTGCCTAGTTTTGAAGGTGTTATTCCAAGTATCTTATTCTTTGACTCAAACCTAGCGATATCCATACTATAAGTATAACTTGGTGAAGTCGTGGGTGAAGTCTTTCACTTATTGCAACTAATCAAGAAGATAATTTATTCTAGCTAGGGGGTACCTATTCGATACACATTCCACAAGTCCCATCTTTATTTGACACAATGATGACGGGTGACCCACATGGTGATATCCTCGGTCAAATGACACCCTGTTCTAGTAGTTATTGAAACTGTTTCTTCACCTCACTTGCTTCTATGAAAAATTGCTTGTACAACCCAATTTTTAGAAATGGGGAGTTTGGAAATAACTAGATCTCATGTTACACTTACCTCTTTCAATATGATGCGGTATTTGTCCTTGATGTCAACCCACTTGATGAAGATGATGGCAACCTACTTGATGAAGTTGTCCTTGATGGAATGTGTCTTGATGAACTTGTTAAATGATGTAAATCTGATGTATCTACAATGAGTACAGAAGTTAATGATGGAAGGAATGTCAGTATGTGCCAGAACATGATGAAAAGAGTATGTCTCAAGGCATACGCGGATTTGTCTAGACGAAGTAGCGTATGCACGCGGGAAATAACGTGCCAAGTCGCGTATGGGAAAAAGCGCTCTAAATTTGTAAAACCAGGGGTAACTACCATGGTATTGACCCATTGTATTGAATGATGGTTCGCCTATGTGATCCCGTCTAGGAATACCATTGGAAGTGATGTGGTTTTGACTCATGGTATTGATGAAGGGTAACCCTATATAAGGAGAAGAAAATCATTGTGCAAAAGGTGTGCATGTGTCTGGGCTTTGATGAATACTTCACTCTGAAGTATATCTGTATGGTTGAACCATGTTCCTAATTGATAGATCTGAATCTATGATGCACCTATGAACATGATGAAGGCTCAAGATCTCTAGATCTAGAAATGGTGAATGTCAAGGATGATCTGAAAAGAAGTGAAGAAGACCTGGCGCAATCCTGTTGAAGAGATTGAAGAAATCTGGGTAAGTTCATAGATCTGGTCTGTACTGCAAATTTTATCTTTTATAGATCTATACGCAGGTTCGTTTCATAAAAAGCGCGTGTATACGTGGGTCTGTGGAAGGAAAAGCGCGTATGCGCAGTTAGGGTTTTTCTCTGAAAATGCACTGAAGTATACGCGGGTTCGTCTTCTGGAAAGCGCGTATATACGCGGGTCTAATTAAATAAAAGCGCGTATGATTTCTGATCTAATGGTTGCTGAAGGTTGAATGTGTTTCTACATATCTATTCTGAAGTCTGGGTTATATCTGATATTCTGGTTACAGTGGTCTCACTGTTCTGTTTGAAGCAATGAGCAAGGTATGATTGTTGATAAGTGAAGGGTTGTGTTGAAGCTGTTTGATCCAGTTTGAAAATTGATGAAACGTGGTCTGTAGTGGTGCTGAGGGTCGAAGCCTTCAGTCAGGGGGTTGTAGCTCCCTTCCAGGAGAGGCTGGTAAATGAGTTCAGGGGGTCGTAGCTCCCTTCCAGGAGAGGCTGGTAAACAAGAGCAGGGGGTTGTAGCTCCCTTCCAGGATAGGCTGGTAAACGAGAGAAGGTTGTAGCCTTCTGCAGGTGGGTGCCTGCGTGCTGGTTTGAGTCTGCACTAGTACATGATTGTAAGAAGTTTTCTTAATAATAAATTTTGAAGGCTGAAACAACGGCAGCGGTGGTTTTCTCCCGAATTGGGTTTCCACCTAAAAATCCTAGTGTTCATGTGTGTTGCATATGTGTGATGATTATTCTGTTCTGTCTGCACCTGTTTACTATTTCTGAAATATTTGATGAATGAATAATGCAATGATCTGAGTTAAGATTCAAACACATAATTAGATCTCTAGACATACGCGAGTTCTGTAAAGGATATCCGCGTATATACGCTAGTTTCCTTCAGTAAAGTAGTGTATGGGTTTTTAGAAAGGAAAAAGTAAAAGTTTGATTGTCTGCACTAAATACTGATTCATCCCCCCCCTCTCAGTATTTTTCCCAACACTTACCTCTTTGGTGGTAGCCCTTTAGGCTCCTGGAACACATCCTTGTATTCCTATAGCAACTCTTCCAATTGTTTTCTTTTCTTAGTACATCCATCCATGGATGCATTTTCTCTCACTGAATTTTCTACAGACTTATTTTCTCTTGAAAGAAATAAAACAAACTTCTTGCTAGAAATGATGAGTTTCTTGGCCTGGTTGGCACTTACCAAGAATATTCTCGACTTGCCTTTGTGTGCTTCAATGGTGAGCAATTTTCCATTCTTAATCAAGTGGTATTGGTTGGATCTTAGTAGGAAGATTGCATCTCGCATATACATATAGAGGCTTCCAAACACCATGTTGAAATTTGCAACAAGAAATGATGAAATTGGCATCTAGAAACAACATCCAGAAAATGGCATCCAGAAATGACTACCATGGAGGATTTTGATTTAATTATTTCTTAATTAAATTAGAAGAAAGGTGTGTCAAATTTATTTATCCCTTAAATAAATTGGACAATAAATTGTAATCTTATCTCATAATCACTTGTGATAGTTAACTGAGTGTGATAGACTCAGTTAGCTTATGAAATTCGAGTTAAGGGTGGTTGGCGAGGCATGTAGAGTGATTCTATTTGTCTTAGAGTCCATGTTGTAGTTAGTGTACTAGTTTAATGCATGAGAAATTAGTTAACTCAATTAATTAAGTTAAAATTTGTTTAACTAGTTTTTGTTATATATTGAATACCATGAATCCATTTTCTGATCCATTTCATGGGGAGATGAATATATATTATGGTAACATGCTTAAGAAATTTCAACAAATTCTGGTGCACAGCTTGTGTGAAATCAACCTCCATCACCTACAACCATTTCTCATTTTTCTTGAGATTCGTACATCCAATGGCTGAGAGTTTTTATGGGGACGTGCATAAGGATGATGGTAACATGATAAGAAAATTTTTAGGTCAATCCAGTCTACAATTTGAGATTTATGGATAAAAAATTTCTTCTACAAGGGGGTTGTCCTCAAATGTTACAGGAAGTCCTGTAACTGCTACAGGAAGTTACAGTGGGCTACATGCAGGTGGACCGAGGACAAAAAACAATCCAAAAGGGCCTTAAGGCGCAAAAAAATCAATTAGGAGAGTCTTCCCATCATTTCTTTCCACCTTCTCATCACTCCTTCATCTCAAGCACAAGGGGTTTTTTTTTCTAACCTTACCTTCTGCCACCTCTGTAAATTTCTGAAAGACACAGAGTTCTTGCACTCCATTTTCCAAGGCCACACCCCTTCTTCACCAACCTATAATCATCCTACCATCACCATAATACCACCTCACATTCTCCCTCATCAGTCATACAGAGCTAGAAGCCTAAATCATAAAGAGAAAGAGGTTGCTACATGAAAAAGTAACTTCATGTAGTAAGCCCTGTGTAAGCACAAGAAAAGCCTCGAAGACGATTTTGACCAATCATTGAGACCAATAATACTTGTGAGATGAATCTAAAGACAATAATGGCACTACAAGGAGGATCCTCGACTAGTAGACATACACGAGAAGAATAAGAAAGGTACCTGCACACACACAACAAACAAGTCAAGTTATAACACCTCAAAAATAAAGAAGCCACAACAAAGAATCAAGCAGAAATACAAACAAAGTGATGCAAATCCAACTCCATCTCCAACTTTAGCATGCATTATCATGAAAAAACTTGACCAGGAGGTGAGGCTAAGGTATGCAACTCTCTAACCTCACCCTTTGAATCTATTCTAGCCTAAGAAAACATTAAAATTGTGAGAAGGAAAGGTTTTTTTATAGCCAAAATTAGTATCAGAGAAACCTCGGCCTTATCGAGAAGTTAGCTTCACTTTTCCACCAAGACACACACATGTGGTAGAGGAACAAGACAAAAGGGAAGAGGAATTGATAAAGTGGGTGGTAAGCAGTTAGTTGTTATGGAAGATAAGGAGTGCCAAGGGGTAACTGAGGGTGAACACAGTTAAAAAAAAATAACTCTGAGTTTATTTTGCATGCAATGAAAAAAAAAGAAAAACATAAAGAATACAAAAAATAAAAAATAAAAGGTGGACCCACCACCTCTTGGCATGCAAATATTAGCTGCTACAGGTGAAATAGAGCTATTACAGGCACAAATTTTTCTATAGAAAGTTGCTACAGGAAAAACAGATTTTCTACGGGAAGAGCATATTTGCTACAAGAAAGAAAAATTTGCTACAGGAAGCTAACAAAGGGTAGCAAGAGAAAATTTTTGCTACTAGGATGTTGGATAATGATTAATTAATTTCTAAAAGGTACATCGAGACACAATAGAGTTGCAAATAATTTTCTACAAGAAGTTTGGGCTGCATAATGGTAAATTCTCCAAGGGTGAAAGGTATCCAAGTTAGTAGATTGGTTTCACATCATTTATTTATTTTTCTCTAGGTTATTCACCATCATTTCACCCTCTATAAGAAGAAAGTGCTATGTGTTAATTGTTTTCAATTTTAGAATTTAATGAGAAAATAAAATTTAGATTGTTAGTCAAGGGTGTTCATAAAAAAATGATGGATGGTATGATGTGTCATGGCCAAGAACCCAAAATTCACTCTTGAAATTGAAAATTGAGGCCACCATTATCAAAATTATTCCTTTTTTCAGAGATGATAGAGGAAACTTCATAGCTACTATAGGAAACTCTGTTTCCTGTAGCATCCCTTATTTTCCACCAGATTTCTTGTTTTTTTCCTTCAGAGAAGTTTTACAAAGGATGGAAGGGAAAGGAATTGAGGGAAAATTTCAGGTGTTTTTTGAGAGGTATCAAGGACACATAAAATCCTATAAATTAAAAAATGAGTGGTACAAGTAAGACCCTAGATTTGCACATGAAATTCACAGAATTCATTGTCTGCAAATATGGGGGGGGGGATTTAATAGGAGAAAACCCATCATCATAGAGAGAATCCATCAGCATCTTGAAGTGCTTACCAATTTATAAAATTGCAGTGACATGGGATTCTTTGAAAGGTTAAGTGGGTATGATGATGAGGGTGCACTTGAGGTTGCTGTAAATTTACAAGATCCAAGTGGAGAAGAACATGAACCAAAAGCAAGGTGTCACACTAAAAAATAGGACCCATTACAATTGAAGAATCACATGGACCAACAAACAAAGAATTAAATAGGCCAACATACATGAAGAACCATAGGGCAAGGAGGATGAATAGGCTGCTCAAAGGATGAGCAATAGTTTTAGTAGGGTGGTATGATGGGCCTCTCAATTTGACATAAATTAAGGCCCATATAACCTTTATTACGCACATAAAGGCTATATTAAATCTCTCCTTCTACACTTAATAATGTTTTTTAAGATTTAATATGTTCTTAGGAATGTTTAGAGATAATTGCATATTTGTACCTAATATTATTTATTTTTGAAGAATATTGTGATAATATTGGATAGATTATGAAGATTTGGAGAAGGAGATAATTTAGGGAATTTATCCCTACTACAAGAGGATAAATACTGGAGAATAAATGAAAAAAATATGATGAAATTATTCAGAGATTCTGCAACTCCAATGATTGAGAAAATCTAGGAATGTGTTCCCCATTATTTAATGCAAACTTCTAATGTTGGGAACCAGATCTACTATTTGAAAGATTTTGGTGGGGAAAGCTTCCCCCTTCAAGGATAATTCTTCCCCATTAATTTGTATAAGTACCAATTCGAATTGGCCTATAGCAGCATGTATTGTTTAGTCTTATTGTGGATAAAACTTGTTTTTCAAAACTCCACTTCCATTTCTTGCAGGGGTGTACTTGGATTAATTCAAATAATGAATATTGGTGCCATTTTTAGATTCTTAGGCTTGGATTCTTCCATAGGACTCCGAGTCTCCTTGGGCTTGGCCATCCCAAGAGCCTCAGAGCCCTATTTCACAATTTATTTATGTTTTTTTCACTTCTTATTCACATGCATCTCCTATTTTTGTTTTGCATATTTCTTTATTTAGTATTGTTTATTTTCTTGCTGTAGGATTGAGTTAAATGATTGAAGTGAGTAATTTTTCAGTTTTTTTATAGATTTAAAAGAATTATTCATCCTTAGAAAAATTTGGAAGGTCATCTTCATCATTAAACTACTTGGATTTGGTTACTAGTTCACAAATATAATATTTCTAGAAATGCTTTGTAACAGAATAGTAGTAAATTTGTGCTATTTTCTAGAATGGATTAATGATATTCAATTAATATGATTAAAATTGGATTAGGCCATAAAAAAATTAAATTTAATAACAAAATTTAACCCATTTCATTTTCACTTTATTAGGTTAGGCATTTGATAGGTTAACTAGCTCAATAGTTCTTGTTTTCCAGTTTTTAGAGTAGTAATTTTTTGTTATTTTTTAGCACATGTGAACATGGGTATTTAAAAGTGATTACAGTTGGAATGGAGACATAAGACATCATAATTAATCGTAAAAATTTTTGCATCCCATTTTCATTTTATTTACTTAGTCATTCGGTGAGTTATCTCCAAAACAAAAATTCTTGTAGAAAAACCAGAACTTCTTGTAGCACTCTTGTAGCATGTGTAAACTCGACGAGATTTGTTCCCAATGCTTGTTTTTTTTGTCTCTTAGGCTTGAGTCATGGCCCTTGGCATTTAAATCCATGATTGATTAAGAATAAACACCACTTAGGACATGCATTTTTACAAATTAAATTAGGCCTATTTATTTGAATTCATGCTCTTAGGATTTCAATTACAATTTGTTGTTCTTGCCTAGGATTAATTTCTTTTCAAAAAAACACTTCCATTTATATAATTATTTTAAGCTTTATTTAATCAAATTCACTCCATTACATCATATCAACAAAAGGACACATTGTATGCTGCACATATAGCGCCGATACCTCTTAAGTTTGTACGAACCTTGGGTTGATAATTAAATTTGGTAGCCTTGGGAGTTGCAACATTCTTGTTGTAATAGTGAGGATCATCACCTTCATCCCTTTGGTGTGCACCCTTATGCCCTCCTTAAATTTTGACGATGTTGGAACCACCAACGTTCAGGGTATCTCCCCGATATGATGTCCCAACTAGACCTCAAACCGTTTGGAGTAGGAGTCCCAATAGTT
Organism: Pinus albicaulis; assembly: GCA_034641835.2. NCBI lineage: Eukaryota > Viridiplantae > Streptophyta > Pinopsida > Pinales > Pinaceae > Pinus > Pinus albicaulis. The sequence continues at coordinate 559,456,569 of CM076573.1, read as the reverse complement.
GGGTATTAATGATTCGCCTTAGTTTTCAAAATGCATAGAGTGGTGCATGATGTATTTGGTGAGAAAAAGTGTGTGAACCTAAGGGGAGTCAAGTAAAATGCATGATATTTCTAACACATGAAGGGGAAAAGGAGGTGCGCCCCTTGGAAGTCTGTAATAGTACGTAACTTAGAAGGAACACATGAGAAAGATGGTATCACACGAACTAACATGCGAAAGGGTCCACAAGTTAAGATGATAGATTAATACATCAAGACGCATCCAACAATATTCATACCAATGAAAAAGAAATAGTTCGTAAGAATATGCATAAGTTAAATAACATACATTACAAATAGAACAACATTAGTCCTATTATATCCACAACATATGCATGAAAGCGTGCCAACTCTTTATTTTATTAAAAGTGATAGTTCCAATCATACATATACCATTGAAAAACCACTTGCCCCAATAGTGTAACATGAAGTATATAATACCTACTCCTCCAAATAAGTATATTCCCTCTGCACCACGAAGAAGCCAAGGCTCTCACACCACTACCATGCTCTTCCTAAGCCTAAGCCTAGCCAAAATCTTGGCTCCCAAAATCCTGTTACATGAGTTACGAGGATATATTTATAACAAAAGGGGGTGACTCTTCACATGCCCCTTTGTGACTCTTGGAATTCCCTCGTAACTCTTTAACTTCTTTACAAAATGACTCATTACATCACAATATGACACTTCACATTCCAATATGGACACTTGGAAGTTCGATTTTACAAATAATTACAAATAATATTACATTTTCCACATATACCCATATGAGACAAAATAGGGTAGAGACAACATGAAAACATAACAAGAAAAAACACTATGATGCTTGAGTTTGGGTGACAAATAATTTGGGGATATCATCAAGTTTCACAACAAAATTTGTATGGCATAACTTTTTAACTCTTGGACGAGCTAACCAACACATTAAACATTGGGATTTTTGGTGCAAGGGGAGGTGGACCCCAGAGCTTGAAACCATTAAGTGAACCAAATTTTTTTTCTAGGGTTTTAGATGGGTGTAACCTTGAAACACACTCCCATTTTTTTCTACTTCTATTTTATATATTATTCACCAATTAGCCATTAATTTCGCTCAATTATAATATTGTCATATCTCAAGGTGTTATTGAGAGAAATTAAATTTGAGGAAGAAGTGATGAGACTTATCACCACTTCTCACACGACTTCCCCATTCTTGTAGATTAAAAAATAATTGCAAAGAGTGGTACCATACTCATGTGGGGATTTTAAACCGTAATAGGGGTGTATTTTGGATACAAATATCAAGGGTCCTTATGGAATAATTTGTTGGCCGAGGGATTCTCTCAAGTGTTTCTGGTTCATTTTTGTTGAGAGCTTAATTTTGGCCTGGGCTAGAATAGAAATTAATTTGAATCTTTGTTGGATATGTTTTTAGGGGTCTTATCATCTTTTGGTGCCTATATGGCTAGGGTTTTCACCTTTTTCTAGGCATAATATTTTTTGTATTATTCAATTTTTGCAGTTGGATGGGGGTTGGGTTCCATTTTTCATGGGATTTCTTCAGGATTAGTTGTGGTTCTAGTGGGAAGGTGGAATATCCACCTTCTCACTTGAATACAAATTTTTATATATTTTTTGCCTCCATGTTGGGTTCCTTCATTCAGAAAAATGAACTCTTATAAGAAGAGAGAAACATGAAAATCCTTGAAGAGGATCTCAATTTAGATTAAGGAAGTTTTTGGAAAAATAAATGATTAAATGAAATTAAATTACTGCAATGAGGATATGAATTTGGGGGGTCCTTTCATTTCATATCAAGAGGATGTAATCCTTGGACGCTAAGTTGAATTATGTCGGTCGGAAGGTTCTTTCCAAATTCAAAATTAGTATATAGTTAGTTTCGAATTTTGATAGTGTATTACAAAGTAATCAAAATACTAAAAGTTTTTTATGTTTTTTTCAAGTATCATGATAATCTATTTACAATACATGCTTAGAGCTCTATACATTAGAGCTCTATACCAAAGAGATTGAAATAACACCATATGGATATTGTATGAGTTGGATGGATATTGATCTATAGTTAATTTTGAAATTTGATAATGTATTACAAAGTAATCAAAATACTTAAGGTTTTTTATAATTTTTTCGAGTATCATGATAGTATATTTTCAATATATGCTGAGATATCTTAGAGATGTATAATCTTATGAGAAGAGAGAAACATTAAAATCCTTGAAGAGGATCTAATTTGAGATTAAGGATGTTGTTAGAAAACTAAAGGATTAATTGGCATTAAATTACTCAAACGAGGATGTGACTTTGGGGGTCCTTTCATCTTAGATCAATAGGATATAATCCTTGGAGGCTAAGTTGAATTCTCTCGAATGGAAGGTTCTTTCCAAATTCAAAATTAATGTATATGGCTTAGGTACCTTTTTCATTTTTGTTTTTGGACGAATCAATCAATAACCAACAAAATGTGGCTCAAAAATGACTTTGAACAATACCAAAGAGATTGAAATAACACCATATGAATAATATATGAGTTAGATGATTATTGACCTATAGTTAGCTTTGAATTTTCATAATGTATTACAAAGTAATCAAAATACTAAAGGTTTTTGAAAATCTATTTGCAATATATGCTGAGAGCTCTATACATTTTTATATATTTGGAAAGGTTTCATAATTGTATTGTAATGAGCCACCCAATATAAATATGTATGCATTTTCTATTCCCAATCCTTAATAATATTTTATAATATAAAATTCCCCAATTCTAATTAAAAAAAAAAAGGATAAAATATTATATATAAAATATACAATGTTACACTATAATATAATTATAAATTTAATTATAAAAAATTTAATACAAATTTTTTTTGGGTGACATACTAAAAAATCTAAATGAAATACTTCAATCCCAAAATAATATCAATAATATAAAATCTAATATAATAATAATTTTATATTTATAATATTTTGTTATTATTTTTTAATATTATTAAATATTATAATATAAAATATAATTATTATGTTATTAATAATTAGTTTTCATAAAATATTGATGATAATGATTAACATCCACTAAGATCTATGGTCTATCATACCTTAAGAAGGGAAGAGATTAATCATAATTCTTTAACATTTTATTTATATGTTAAAAAAGAAGTGAGAAAAGCATTATGAGATTACCATAGTTTTTTTGAGGTAAAATGTCAAGAGGGTTGGTAGCGTGACACATATTTTGAAAAGTAGATCAAATGTGAGTATAATATGGAAAATGTAAGAGAAAGTGTTTTTCATCTCCAATCCTCTTAGGACCGCACAATGAAAAACTATTTCATCCCCTGGCGTTTTCGAAATTGACCACCACCCAATTTCACTATGAACCTCAAGAGAATTAGTTCTTATCTTGACAATATTCATTTTCTTCTTCACACTAGTCAATAGAGAAAAATAATTTTGGTTTTCAAGATTTGGGTTGATAACCTCCTTAATATATCATAGTTTCCCTTTTCTCTTACTCTTAGTTTTTTTGAGGTAAAATGTCAAGAGGGTTGGTAGCATGACAAATATATTGAAAAGTAGATCAAATATGAGTATAATATGGAAAATGTAAGAGAAAGTGTTTTTCATCTCCAATCCTCTTAGGACCGCACAATGAAAAACTCTTTCATCCCCTGGAATTTTCTAAATTGACCACCACCCAATTTACTATGAAGCTCAAGAGAATTAGTTCTTATCTTGACAATATTCATTCTCTTCTTCACACTAGTCAATAGAGAAAAATAATTTTGGTTTTCAAGATTTGGGTTGATAACCTCCTTAATATATCATAGTTTCCCTTTTCCTCTTACTCTTTATTTCCCCACAATTTATTTTTATATTTATAAGTAACAATATGTTTAATATTATCTGTATTTTAGAAGATGATCTCTTCGTTTATTCCCCAATGGTGCAGCAAAGAATGAACATCCTTATACCACCCTCGCGTGAGCTGAAGGTGGGGGTTTTGGCTAGAGTTAGAAGAAATTTTAGGAAACCTCTTGGAATAAATGTTGTATAAATTCTTATTATACACAAGATACCTAGTCATAGGCATGATTTCAATGGGGGGAAGACTTGTTTCAATTAGGAGGATAGGGATGATCAAGGGCTTAAATTATGCTAAAAAATCAAAGTTGTCGAACTAGTGTGTAACCTGAACGACCGCGTAGATCTCGTCGTTCTAAATATGGCACAACTTGTTTCACAGAATACAAACACCGTATGCTCCCAGAAACATGATCTTTCAACTTTGTCAAACATGAAAATTAAAAAACAAAATGCAGGACAACCTAGTCAGCAGTCCATACATCTAACTCGGCATGCCTACATGGCAAGGCGACTGTATAGTTTTACTTGGTCAATGGTCTCCATGGGCGAATGTAATCATGCTAAGTGAAAATTGGTTACTTGTTTGAAATATTTCAATTTTTTTGGTGGATTTGGTGGCTAACCATAGGCTACCACGTGGCCCAGCCAGGGGCTGCCAAGTGGTAGCCCGAGGGCCACCAAAATGTTAGATCAATTCTTAGTAGCAACGGGGGTCGAGCCCGTGACCACCGAACACAAAGCACCAAGAGTTACCACTACACCATCACATGTGTTCCTTACTATATATTGAAACTCATACGACTTTATTATAATGTTAATTGTGCATTGGGGGGAGGAGGCAGGGGTTTAGCCCCAGCCCTAGTCACCATGCTGAGGGCGAGGACCATGGGCAGGAGTCTAGCCCCGTGCCCGCCCCTAACCATAGCAACTAACATAACACGGCAGAGTTTTATTGTGGCCATGGAAGACCATGGTTTAGCTTGACTGCCGGAGCTAGAACCGCCAACGTTAACCTCCAACAGAAACCGTGTCATATGCTCACCACATAGACCGGCTCCACTGTCTCTAATCGTAACCATAACCACCGCTAAAACCATGCCATATGTCCACTATAATAGTTAATTCCAACGATTATCCCTAGTCGCGCGACGTTTAATATAAAACCATAATGAATATGGTTTAAAATCTAGATTTTAGGCATCAAAGGGATAATTAATACCCCGAAATTTTTGCCCTATTTTTGGAAGAATTGGCACTCCGATAGTGCTTTTGAGGGAAAAATTATGGGTTTGATGCCGGATTTTGGGGAAAATGTGGAGCGAATAGTGTAGGGATTTGGGGAAGTCATAACTTGATCAGGTTTTAGTCAAATTCGATGCAAAAAGAGGCTACACAGGAATTTTGGTCATCCACGAGTTGACGGAACATGTTTTAGAGATGTTTGAGCATTGTAAGCACATTTAATCACAATTTTTAGAATAATAGAAGAGGGCCAAGCCATTGGAAGCTAGACCAAGGAAACGTAGCCCAAGCGGGGTGAATTCCTTCATCATGTGCTACCGTGTTACTTTTTATGGTGATTTTCATGTCTGTTAGATGTTGTTGTTCAGTGTTTTTTTATGTTAATTTACTCATGAAATTCACATAAAAACTCATATTAAACTTGAAATTAACCTCTCAATCCTCAAGCACTTTGTTTATATTCTGGATTTTATCTTAGCACAACAAAACTAATATTCCCATTCAGTTCAAGTTAGTATCAAATAATTAGGTTTACTTGTGCAAGGAGGATTTAATTTGTTTTTCAAGTGTTTAAATGCTTACAAGGTTGAATCTCAAGAGAGGAGAAGGCAAGCTTGTTAGTGCAGGTTCTCTAGTTGGAGCAAGGAGAAGGAGGGCATAGTTGCCACAATCTCCACCATGATATTCACCTCCAATTGCATTAGAAGCTTCAGTAAGCATGTCTCATGAAAGAGGAATTGATAATATTTCAAAGGATTAGAATGATTTTAGGAAGGCTTTCTTTGACATGACAAATATGATGAAGGTCCTCTATGAAGAGAGGAACACAAGGTTGCAAGGTGAAAGCTCCTGGCCTTTAAGAGGAGAGGGTTCTCCAGGAGGAGGAGGTAATGGAAATGGTGATAAGACACCATATACTCCACCATCATCCTGACCACCATCTTCACCTTCATCTTCATCCTCTTCCACTACTACAACCCTTACACATACTCATCATCCTACCTCAAAATGAATTGGTAAAAAACCTTTGTTAAAACTTGATATTAAATTTGAGCTACCTATGTATAATGGTGAGGTGATTGCAAAGAAGCTTGAAAAGTGGGTTTTTCAGTTGGAGGTCTATTGTAGAATTCAAAACCTTCAATATGACAATACAAATATACAACTAGCTTCCTTGAGACTAGAGGGTGCATCAATAGTATGGTGGGAAGCAAAGACACAAGATGAGATTAAAAACGTGGTAAGATATCACTCGCTTGGTCTAATTTTATTGCTGCAATTAAAAGAAAATTTTACCCTCTAGCATATATGCAAAAATCCATCATTAATTCATAGAAATTCAGACGACTTAAGGGTCAAAGTGTGTAAGATTACATCCAAGAATTTATAATAAGAGCTCTTATGTGAGGTGTTGATTTGCATTCACAAGACACATTGTTGAAGTATATAGGGGGTTTACATGACTACCTAAGGCATACTTCCTTATGTTCAGTCCGACTAGCCTAAATGAGGTTTATGTGCAAGCCACCCACCTTGAGGCAAGAGGGAAAAACATTCCAGAAGAGGGTAAAAAGAAACCATTTAAGGGTGGATAGAAAGGAAAGGGTTTCAAAGGAAAGGGAAAGAAAAATGCATTCGTTAAAAGGAAGGAGATAAAATGACATGCAAAACATTTTCCAAAGAAGGTCACGATGAAGACCACTATTGGAAGCTTCATCCAGAGATGAGGCCAAAGAAATTCAATGACAAGGGAAAACAAAAAACAACTGCAACACTCAATAGGACTTGGGATCTAACTCGTGTGAAGAAAATAAAATTACAACCATGGGCATGAAAGGAAATTAATCCATTGCAAGCACTTTTTGATCAAATTGTAACACTAGTACTCCAACTAAAGAAACAAGGATTGAATTGTTTCATGTGAGGGTTATTTCAAAGCATACAAAATTCGACACACTATTTGAGAGTGGGTCTCAAGAGAATTTTATATCTGAAGGCTTAGTCAAGAAACTTAATCTTGAAACCATTCCTCATCATAAACCATATCCATTGGGTTGTATATGCAATAACACAAATTTGCAGGTTAGAATAAAGTGTATTCTTTGGTTTGCAATCACAACAAACTTCATTGACAGTTGAATTAGATGTTGTACCGCTTGATATTTCAGGAATTGTTTTGGGTACTCCTTACCTATATGATAGAAAATCCATCTTCTATCGCCATGAAAATAAGTACCACTTGATCAAAAATGGTGTGGAGTATATTGTGAGAGCTCGCCGCAAGAAACTAAATCTTTCAATAGTTAATGCAAGGAAAATGAAAAGACTAGTGAATTCAAGCAAGAATTTTGTGCTTCTTATGATTAAACCAAAGAATGATGTTGATTATGAGGCATTTCAAGTTTTTGATCCAAAGTTGAAATCTGATTTGATTGAAGTGGTTAATCAAAATAATGAGATCTTTCAAGAGCCAAAGGGGTTAGCTCCTAAGAGGGGAATCCAAAATGAAATATAGTTCCAGCAAGATTGTCATTTTCCCAACATTGTCATGTATAGGATGTTGGTGATGGAGAGTGCTGAAATTAAAAAGAAAATCCAAGAGGTTTTGGAAAAAGGGTTCATTCGACCAAGTACTTATCCATGTGGGTCACCTAATGTGTTGGTGCCAAATAAATATGGAACATGGTGCATGTGCATAGATTTCCGTGCATTGAACAAGATTACTCTAAAGAACCATTATCCACTCCCTAGAATAGATTATTTACTTGATCAATTGAAAGATGCAAAATATTTTACTAAGTTGGACTTAAGGAGTGGCTAACATCAAATTAGAATTTTTGAAGGTGACATTTGGAAGACAACATTCAATACAAAGAAAGGTTTGTTTGAATGGCGTGTTATGCCTTTTGGTTTATGTAATGATCCTGCTACCTTCATGTGTGTGATGAATGATGTTTTAAGGCCATTTATTGATGAGTTTGTCATTGTCTAATTAGACGGTATCTTAAGTTTCAGTAAATCACTTGATGAACATCTCATGCATGTAAGAAAAGTACTTGATGTCTTAAGGAAAGAAGAATTTTTTTTGAACATGTCAAAATGTGAGTTTGGTAAAAATTCTTTGGTGTACTTGGGGAATATTTTTGGAGGAGCCGAGTTGAGGATAGAACCCTCCAAGTTATAGGTCATTATGAATTGGCCAACGCCCAAGATATTCACTCAGGTAAGAAGTTTTTTGGGAGCAACCTAATATTGGAGGCAGTTTATTGCTGACTTCTATTCTATCAAAAATCCTTTGCATGCATTGACTAGTGTCAAAAATGTCTTCCAATGGTGAGGGAATCAACAAAAAACATTTTATTCTTTTAAAGAGAATATCAGTTCAACCCTAGTACTTGCACTACCAGACTTGAGACATCCCTTTGAGATTCAAACTAATGCAAGCGACTATGCCATGGGTGCAGTCCTTATGCAACATGGTAATCCCATTTCATTTCATTCAGAAACTTTCAATGAAATGCTTAATTATCCTACTTGTGACAAGGAGCATTATGTGTTGCTTCAAAGTGTGAAAAAGTGGAAACACTACTTGATGGGAAAGGAAACCATCATACACACCGACCACCAACCATTTCAATACTTTCAACCGAAAACTAAGTTGCATCATTCAAGGCACTTTCGATGGATGGGTTTCCTATAATAATTCCACTTGGTCATCATGTATAAGAAAGGTATTTACAACAAGATTGTTGATATGATTTATAGGCCTATTATTAGTGCAACTACTTTAATCAAGCATAATTCAGTTTTTCATGAAAGTTATGTTGAGAAATATGCATTTGATAATGACTTTCAAGATGTTTATGCAAGCTTGAGTTAAGGCAACCAAGTAGAAGAATTGGATTACCATGTACATAATAACTTCTTGTATCATTTGGGAAAGCTTTGTATTTCACAGGAGAAGAGAGTGAATGTCATAAGGGAAGCACACACTTCTCTTATTGTTGGACATTTCGATGTAAGAAAAACAATGGCACATATTTAGCGGTATTGTTATTGGTCTTGTATGCTTGAAAGTGTGTCACATTTTCATTAAAGGTTGTTCATTATGTGCAGTCAGTAATATTAGAAATAAGAAGTTAGGATTGTAAACACCACTTCCTGGACCTTCACACCCATGGGAGAGTGTTTCTATGGATTTTATAGGAGGCCTTCCATTGTCAAAAAGAGGTCATGATTATTTGTATGTAGTTGTGGATAGGTTCAACAAGATGTGTATATTAATGCCATGTAAAAAAAATCACAGCTGAATAAATGGCTTACTTAATCTTTCAACATGTTTTGGTTCATTTTGGTTTACCCACATCCATTGTTAGTGATCAAGATTCTCAATTTTTTGGGAATTTTTGGTCAAGTTTGTGGGACTTAATGGATACCAAGTTGAATAAGAGTACAACCTTTCATCCACAAACTAATGGTCAAACTCAGGTGGTCAATATAAAATTCATACATCTTCTTTGAGGATACTGAAGCAAGCATCCTAAGTTATGGGATTAAACCTTGCACTACATTCAACATGCTTACAACTGTGCAAAACACTCCTCTACACAAATATCACCATTTGAGGCATGTCTTGGATACTTTCCCAGATCGCCATTTGATTTCATTTTTGGGAAGGATGTTGCTATTGATTGCTAAAATGACATAGATGAATACAAGAAGTTCATAGAAAAAATCCAATTGATACATCAAACAGTTCAAGATCAACTTGAAAAGATTCAAGGCAAGTAAAAAGCAAGGCACGAAAAGCATCATGTAGATCACAAGTTCCAAGTTGGTGATGAATTTTGGCTTCAAATTAGAAAATAGAGGCTTCAAGGGGAAGGTAAAATGCTGAAACCAATCCATTATGGTCCTTTCAGAATTTTGGAAAAGATTGGTGAAAATGCCTTCAAGTTAGATTTTCCTTCATACATGCAAATTTATTGTATTGTTAATGTTGAGAACTTGAGGTTGTATGAGCCTCCATTGATTGAATATCAAAGAGAATAGGTTCAAATTCCTTATATTGAAGTCTTTTCAACTGAATACCTTGATGAGCTTCAATAAGACACAATTCTTGACAGAAGAATAAGGACATCAAAACGAGGGAGTGTAGACTGCCTTCGTGTGGGGATCAAAGGCACAAATCGTTCTAAGGCCAAATGGATCGAGATTAGAAAGGTGAGGAAACCATACCCTCATCTGATGAACAATTGAAAGTGATATTTTGGGGTCCAAAAGCTTCCAGTGGGGAGGAGTGATCACATGCTCAAAATTATGCTAAAAAATTAAAGTTGTTAGAATGGTGTGGAACTTGAACAACCACATAGATCTCATCATTCTGAATCTAACACAACTTGTTTCGTCGAAAATAGATACCATATGCTCCGAGAAATGCGTTCTTTTGACTTTGTGAAACAGGAAAATTAAAAAAAAAAATGCAGGACAACCCATTCAGTAGTCCATACAGTTGACTAGGCATGTCTATGTGGTAGGGTGACTGTATAGATTGATTTGGTCAATGGTATCCATGGGCGAATGGCATCGTGCCAACTAGCGCTTGGTTACTGGTTTGAAATATTGAAATTTTATTGGTGTATTTGGTTGCCAACCACAGGCTGCCACGTGGCCCAACCATGGGCCACCACACGATAGCCCGAGGGCCAAAAAAATGTTGGTTCAAGTTCGAGCAGTAGCAACGGGGGTCGAACCTACGACCACCGAGAACCAAGCGCCAAGAGTTACCACTACACCATCACATATGTTCCTTACTATATTTTGAAACTCATATGGTTTTATTATAATGTTAATTGCGCGTTGGGGGGAGGGGGTTGGGGTCTAGCCCTAGCCATGGTCACCACGTTGGGGGCAGGGAACATGGGCAGGAGGCTAGCCCCACGCCCTCCCCCCCATAACCGTAGAAACTAATGCAACACAATGGAGTTTTAATGTGACTGGGGAAGATCGTGGTTTAGCTTGACCACCAGAGCTGGAACCACCAACATTAACATCCAATGGAAACTCTACCATGTGATCACTACATAGACTGCCACCACTACCTCTAACCATAACCATAACCACTGCTAAAACCACACCATATGTCCAATATAACAGTTAATTTCGGTGGTTAGCCCTACTGGCGTGATGCTTAATATAATTTTTTTTTTTATAAACCATAATGGATATGGTTTAAAATCCAGATTTGAGGTGTTAGAGGGAAAATTAATGCCCTAACAATTTCACCCTATTTCTGGTAGAATTGGCTCTACGATAATGATTTTGGGGGAAAAATTGTGGGTTCGGTGCCGGATTTTGGTGAAAATGTGGAGCAAATAGTGCGCGAACTTGGGGAAGTCATAACTTGATCAAATTTTGGCCAAATTTGATGCAAAAAGAGGATACACAGGTTTTTTTGGGCATTCTGGAGCTGATACAACAAGTTTCAGAGTAGTTTGAGCATTGTAAACACATGTAATCACACTTTTGAGCATAATAAAAGAGGGCCAAGCCACTGGAAGTTGGACCAAGGAGAGGTAGCCCAGGCGGGGTGAACTCCTTCATCATGTGCTATTGTGTTACTATTTATGGTGATGTTCATGTATTTTAGATGTTGTTGTTCAGTGTTTTTTGTATGTTAATTAACTCTTGAAATTTACATAAAAACACATAAAAACTCATATTAAACTTGCAATTAACCTATCAATCCTAAAGCACTTTTTTTATATTATGAATTGGATATTAGCACAAAAAAAATAATATTCCCATTCAGTTCAAGGGAAATGATTATTTCCCTTAATATTAAGGTTGCAAGTTATAAAATGCTTTTGGATCTATTCCATATTCCTCCATGATTCTATGGATATACTAAAACACCAAAAATAACATCCATATAAACTAACATGAGTGAAAAGAGTCTAAAAGAGGACCTTTGTTTAATCCAAGATCCAAAAATCTATCAACGTACAATTGTTTTCAATCCCATAGTAATATTTCCAACCTCTATTTATCATTTTGTCAATGCTATAATTTCAATTTAGCTTAAGATGGAAGTCGATCCCCATAAATTTTTATGAAGGGACTTCTTCCGAGAAGATATTGTCATAAATTAAAGTATCATAGGCGATATTTTTAGATTTAGTTATCATGAATTTAGTTTTATTGGCATTAACAATCTTACCCATCTTGGATCAGAAATCTTGAAAGATTTTTATTTTCTTGAAAATATTGGAATGGTTTATTTCCAAAATAACAATTTCATCAACATAAAGGAGAAGAGTTATGACCATCCTAGTGAATGTGGAGCCAACACAACCTACATCTTCCAAACACTCTTCTAGATTATCAATGTATATGCTAGAAAATACAAGTGATAAGGGACACCCTTGTTTGACTCTAATATTGTATTTAATTTCTTCTAACCAAACTTAGTGGGCATAATATTGGCAATAATGTTCTCATACAACATTGTCACAATAACCCTAAAATATATAGGAGCCATTATCTCTTATAACCTCTTCCATAGGCTTGTTCTAGGACAGGTGTCAAAAAATTTTCTCAACTCAACAAAACAATATAACAGACCAATTTAATTATTTTTGAATTCCTCTTCAATTATAATATGATTAATAATATGGTACACCATTGAATGATCTTTCCTAAACCTAGATTTTACTTTATCTCTTTTACCATGGATTTCAAGCCAAAGGCTAATATTATTTTCCAAAATAATATTGTACATCTTGGATAAAATGTGGCTAATAATAATTGTCCTATAATTAGAGGGAATGCCTTTATCCCCATTTGTAATGATAAACACAATAATTTTTTGCACCCTAGGCTTAGGGAAGCTTTGTTTTACTGCCAATTAAATAGCTTGTGTATGTTAAGAATGATGATAGGTTCTCCCATTTATTTTTCTTACCTTAGTAGCCTTCAATGTCCTTAGCTTTCCCATTAGCGAGCTACTTTATCCCAAACTCAATATCTTCCAAAGAAAATACATCATCTTCTATATGGTCATTCAAAATGTTGTTAATGACATTAGGGGATCAATACAAGTTTTTAAGGTATATATTGCAGTTCTTTAAGGGAATAAAATGATTTTATTTAGTCTTAGGAATCAAAATTTTCTTCCAAACATTTCTACCTTCATACTTATAGAGGTGCAATAATTTCTCTTTCTTTCTACTTATATAATATATTTTCTTTCTTTTAATAATATTTTTGTACATATTTATCTTATTAGGTTTTTAGGTTTTGTTAGGATCATCTCTAATTTATTTTCTAGAAATTTTACAATCATTATCATACAAGGGTTGGCAGTTCTATCTTTTTTTTTTTACATCACCTTGGTAGGTACTTGCTAATGATAGTGGAGTGGCTAGATGACAACCTTGATTTAGCTAGCATATTCAAGATAAAATCTAAAGACCCAAATGATAATTTATTTGGTATCGAATTACTCAAAATTTGTAGTTCTCAAGACCTTATAATTTGCAATGGTGTAAAAAAGTGGCCAAACTTGAACTATATGACTTGTATTCACGGCCTTGGAAGTAATGTTGGGGATTATGTGATATCTGATATCCATGTTTTCAACGAAATTGTAAATTTTTACCTCTTAAATGACATTGAGCCTGATTCTAATCATAGACCTTTAGCCTTAACAATAAAATTTTCCATGCAAAACAAGTACATGCATGAGGATTGTGAGAGTCAAATCCACTTTCATTTTTACAGTAGTAAAATGGTTATATTATTAGAGGATTTAAATGTGGATTTAAACCTTAAATTATAAAGATAACATTGAAATTTTTTTATCATAATTTTACTACAACTCTCTCTGCTCCAATAAGCAAGTTTTCTACCAAGATGTTATATAAAAATAATACTAGTACTACCAACCCTTGGTATGATAACGATTGAAAATTCTCTAGAAATGTTATTAGGGATGCTCCTAACGAAACCTTAAAGATTGAAAATATAATAAGTACAAATCTCTTATTGAAAGAAAGAAAAAATATTGTATAAGTATAAAGCAAGATCAATTATTTCACCTCTCTAAGTATGATCCTAGAAAGTTTTGGACAAAAATTCTAATTTGTAAGACTAAAGAAATCATTTGATTCCCTTGAAAAACCGGAATATTATCTTAAAAATCTCTATGAATCCCCTAACATCATCGAAACCATTTTGAAAGCCCCTATAGAGTATGGTATAATTTCTTTGGAAGATATTGAGTTAGAAGCTCGCTAATGGGAAAGCTAAGGACATTGATGGCTAACAAGCTCAATTTTTAAAATGGGAAAATTTATCCTCATCCCACATATCAAAAAGCTCTTTAATTCAGAAGTGAAGCAAGGATTTCCTAAGTCTTGGATGCAAAGTATTATTGTAGCTATCTTTTAAAGTAAGGGTAAACACATTTATTTTAATTACAACACCATCATGATTAACCACATTTTAGCCAAGCTATATATGTTTATTTTGGAAAAATAATATTAGCCCTTGGCTTGAAAGCCATCGTAAAAGAGATAAATTCCAAGCTCAGTTTAGAAAATATCATTCAACCATGGACCATTTTGTTAATCTTAGGATCATTGAAAAGGAATTCTGCAATAATAAAATTGATCTCTCTTATTTTATTTTTTTTAATTTAGAAAAGATTTTGACACCATTCCTAGAACAAACCTATGGAAGAGGCTAGAAGGAATAATGGTTCCTATCGAGTTGAGGGTTGTTGTGAAAAGGATATATGAGAATTTTAATGGCAATATTAAGTCCACTGAAGGTCGACAAAATTAAATACAATATTGGAGTCAAGCAAGGGTGTCCCTTATCCCCTACCATTTTTTTCATATACATTGATAAGTTGGGAAGAGTGTTTGGACGATGAAGGTTGTGTTGGCCCCATTCTCACTAGTATGGACATAAATATTCTCCTTTATGCTAATGATATTGTTCTTTATAAAAGGAACCATTATGATCTTGTAAAGTAACTCAGATTCCTCTAATATTTCTGTTCCAAGATGGATATGACTATAAATATTGACAAAAATAAGTCATGATAATTAAATCCAAAAATATCACCCATAATACTTTCATTTATGATAATAAGTCCTTGGAGGAAGTTCTTTCATACAAATATCAAGGAATTGACATCCATCACAAGATCAATTAGAATTATAGCATTGAGAAAATGATAAATAGAGGTTGGAAAGCTTACTATGGGCTTGAAAACAATTATAAATAATCATATCTTTAGATTTAGGATAAAAATAAACTCCTCTTTGAGACATTTTTCACTCCTATTTTTTGATATTAATGTGTGATTTGGGGTCATAGTATATCTAGATAGTCATGGAGGAATATTGAACAAATCTAAAAGCAGTTGATAACTTACAACCTCAAGATTAAAGGAAATATTCCCTACCCTATCCTTCTGATTGAAGCAAGTGTTTCTCCCATTAAAAGCATGGATATGGATAGGTATCTTATGTATAAGAAGACGTTTCACAACATGGATGCGAAGAGGTTTCCTAAAATTGATTCTAAATCCAACCAAAACCTATAACTTTTACTCAAGTGAGGGTGGCATAAGGATGCCTAGTCATGGATAGACCATTCGTGAATAAAGGATGAGATAATCTTGCAAAATTCAGATCATATTAAAAATATTATTAATTCCAAATTTAAGGAGAAATTGTGGGGAAATAAAGAGCTAGAGGGAAAAATGAAACTACAATATTATAAGGAGATGGTCAACCCTAATATCAAAAGCTAAAATTATATCTTTTTATTGACTAGCGTTAAGAAGAAAATGAACATTTCCAAGATTAAAACTATTTCTCCTGAGCTTCATAGTGAAACTAGGCATTGTTTGATTCCCAAAACAACATGGTATGAAAGAGTTTTTCACCTATGCAATCCTAGGAGGGTTCAAGATGAAAAGTGATTTATATTAGATTTTCCATCTTATCCTCACATTTGATTCAATTTTCCAAATATATGTCACACTACCAACCTTATTTACCTTTTAACTCAACAAAACTATGGTTATCTAGGAGTGCTTCTCTCATTTTTTTTTGAACATATAAAACATGTTAAAGAAATGTATTTAATCTATTACCTTTGTAAGGTTCGGTGTACCATATAGGTCTTAATGGAAACTAATCATCATCATCATCATCATCAATTATAATTTCTATCTCATAGAATATTTATACAAATATTATAACATTATGTATAAGAAAAAGTTATACAACATGGAAGTCAAGATATTTCCAAAAATTCCTTTTAACTCTAGCTAAAATACCCACCTTTGGATCAAGAAAGGATCCCTAGCAGTGGGTGGACTATTGATGATCCATAAATAGTCATGGATATTCTACTAGACAATTTGTCGCAATAGATTTTATAATTTAGGGACTTTCTCCCTACTACAGGAGGATCAAGATTTGAGAATAAATGAACAAAATATCAAGAAATAATTGACAGATTCTGGAACTCCAATGACTGAGAAAATCTAGGAATGTGTTCCCTCTCGTTTAATGCAAACTCTTAGTGTTGGGAACCAGATCCACTATTTGAGGGATTTTGGAGGGTAAATATTCATCCTTTCAAGGATAATGCTTCCCCATCAATTTGTATAAGTACCAATTCGAATTGGCCTCTAGGGGCATGTATTGTTTAGTCTTATTGTAGAGAAAACTTGTTTTTGTAGCTCCACTTTCATTTCTTGCAAGGATGTACTTGGATTAATTCAAATAATGAAGATTATGCCATTTTTATATTCTAAGGCTTGGTTTATTCCGTAGGACTCTGAGTCTCCTTTGGATTGGCTATCCTATGAGCCTCAAAGCCCTCTTGCATAATTTCTTTATGTTATTTTCACTTCTTATTCACACGCATCTCCTATTTGTTTTGAATATTTATGTATTTAGTATTGTTCCTTTTCTTGTTGTAGGATTGATTTAAATGATTGAAGTGATTTCTTTTGCAGGTTGTTTGTAGATTCACAATAATTATTCATCCTTAGAATAAATTTGGAGGTTATCTTCATTATTAAGCTACTTGGATTTGGTTACTAGTTCACGAATATAAGATTTCTAGAAATGCTTTGTAGCGAAAATGTAGTAAATTTGTGCTATTTTTTAGAATGGGTTAATGAGATTCATTTGATTTGATTCCACTTGTATTAGGTCATAAAAATATTCAATTTAATAACAAAATTTGTGCCATTGCATTTTCACTTGATTAGGCTAGGCATTTGATAGATTAACTATCTCAATAGTTTTTTGAATTTCGAGTTTTTAGAGTAGTAGTTTTCTGTTATTTTTTAGCACATGTGAACAGGGGTATTTTGGAGTATCCGGTTTGAATATTGTAATTATTGTAATTATGATACTTTAAGACTTTTATGTACACCCCAATGGGGAATTTTAAGGAACTAAATGTATGTGACAATAGTCACAAAATGCATATGCAATGCATCTATAGCATGTAATTTTCAAACTTAATAAAAATTATGATTTTTCCTTGGGAAAAAAAGGGGTATTTTGGAGTGATTCCACTTTTAATGGAGACCTAAGACATCGTACTTAATAAAAATTCTGTCTCATACCATTTTCATTTTATTTACTTATTCATTTGGTAAGTTATCTCCGAAATAGAACTTCCTATAACAAAAACAAAACTTCTTGTAGCACTCTTGTAGCATGTGTAAACTCGACTAGATTTTCTCCCAAAGCTTGTTTTTTGTCTCTTAGGCTTGAATCATGACCCCTAGGATCTGAATCCATGATTGAGGAAGAAAAAACACCACTTAGGAAATGCATTTTTACAAATTAGATTAGGCCTATTTATTTGAATTCATGCTCTTAGGATTTCAATTACAATTTGTTGTTCTTGCCTAGGATTAATTGCTTTTCAAAGAAAAGCTTCCATTTATGAAATTAGTTTAGGCTTTGATTTCATGAAATCACCCCATTACGTCAAGTCAGAAAAAGAAGGACACATTATATGCTGCACATATAGTGTTGATACCTCTTAAGTTTGTACGAACCCCAGGTTGATAATTAAAGTTGGTAGCCTTGGGAGTTGCTGCATTCTTATTGCAATACTAAGGCTCATCACTTTTTGGCGCCGTTTTCGGGGAGGTGTAAAAGTATTCATTTTTTTCTTCCCTAGTTTATTCATTTCTTTTCTTTTTGAAAAAAAAAGAGATTTGAATTAGGCATATTTCATTTCAAAAACAGAAATTGCATTACATTAGCATTCTTATTCAAAAAAATTTCCCCATCATACCCCAAACACCAACCCCCCCACTTGATCACATGGTGTAGTAAGAGCCATATCACCGTCCACTTTTGCAGGTGGAAGAAGAAGAGGTGGCAGAGAAGGTAGAATAAATGGATGGAGATGATGACAATCAAGAAGATCCTCTTGGATTTCCCATTCAAGATACTGATGTCAATGTGAATATGAAGAACACACCTCCATCTTTCCTTCCCAAATTCCATGTTATGAGGACAGAGGATCCATAAACCTTTCTCCTTGAATTTGAAAGACTTTGTAGATCTTATGGTTACTTATTAAACACTCAAAAGGTGAGATTGTTTCCGAGAACATTGAAGTATAAGTCTCTTAAATGGTTCATGAGTTTAGGTACTAATTCAATAAGATCATGGAATGATATGCAAAAGGTTTTTCTAGAAAAATATAGAGATCATAATCTTAAGGAATAAATATTTAGAATGAATCAAGAAAGAATATGAGAGCCTTGAGGATCTTATAGAGAGATTCATGTATACTGTTAAGAGAGGAAAATTACATCATTTAGGATTTGACACATTAAAATCCCTATTACTTAGAACAATTAGGGATGAGCGGATTGATCTCCTTGATATCATGAGTATAGGAGATGTATACCAATTTTCATTTGAAGAAAATCATGAAACATGAAAGCGCATACCAAGAGGAAGGGAAAGAGTAAGTAAATCAACATCAAGATTGGTAAGTCAACCTAAACTTGGAAATTTTCTTGATAAATTTAAAATAGAAATTATAAGCAATCTAAGTGAATAAGTAGAAATGTTAAGAATGAAATATGAGCAAAAAGAAGATGTTGATATTTGTGTTGTTCATGCAAAATCATACTGCCCATCATTACCAAGGTTGAAGGAAGTTTACCAAGAGGAAAATGGAGCAATTCAATCACCAAAGAATATATGCTATGTATCTCCAAGAAGACCATGGTAGCCTAGTCAACTTGATATGATACAAGGACCTACTTCACAATTTCAGGCTTATTCACATCCATCTCAAAGTAATTGGAACATACTCTTTCCTTGGCAGCCTTAGCCATATAAACCCCAACCCAATCTTGGAAACAAGGTTGGCAAGAAAATTGTGGGATAAATCCATAGTATCATCATTATTTTCCTCAATATCCTCTATACACAACTCCATGCTATCCCTACCATCCACCTCCACCGCAACCAAAACCTCAACCACACCCATCTCAAAGATCCACTCCCACTAAACTGCATATACCACCATTTCCAAACCCACACAATGAAGTAGCTCAAGCCACTTACAATGTTGAGGTACAATACTAGCAAACATCTCCTTCTGATCTAAATGGTATCCATCTTAGCTCAGGAAGAGTGTTTCAAAAAAAATGATTCTCTTGATGTCATTGAAGGAAAAAATTCAGAATAACAGGATTCAAATAATAATACCAACGAATTGTGGGATAAACTTAATGAAGATAAGACATCAAAATCAAAGTTTGATAAAGTTACATTATGTTCAAAATTATATCCTCCATGTGTTCAAGGTCACAATCAACAAAAATATGAATATTTGAATGTCATGGTAGAAGAGGACACAAAAAGAGATCCAAAAGCACAAGTGGACCAATGGCATCACAACTATATTGAAATATGGTTTCATATAATCATTAAGTCGCAGTAACACACTCTTCTTCAACAAATTCTTGATCTCATCTCAGTCAAATCATTTGGTATCTCATATTTAGGAACATGTCAAAGCATACATTTTGAGCCTCCACATGAGTTTATCTGTCATATTTATGTGTACATGGCTCCATTTGAAGTATTCCTATACTTGAAAGAGATTTTTTTTTCAAGTAGAGTAGAATAAGAAAAAATAAAAGAATGGAAAAAGAGAAAAAAAAAGAGAACAAAATCTCAAGTGAAAACATCTTTTGAGGTGCCTAAGATTGGCTCACTGATTGAAAACCTCCATGAGGTGGTCAATGGGTTGGGAAAAGGAGAAAATAAGAGAAAAATAAAATATCCTTGGTGAAAACCTCCTTTGAGGCACCTAGGAAAACATATTAGTTGAAAACCACATTGAGGAAGCTAGTAGGCCTAAAGAAATTTTTTTTTTTAAATGAAAAGAAAAAAAAAATTTCTCCATGTATCTCTCTCTAATGAAAGCAGGTTGTCTCCAACCTTTGCAAACACCAAAAAAACAAGTTGGCACCAAAAGAAAAAGTTGGTCAAAAATCTAGTCAAAGGAAGTCGAACTTGGACTTTCTCCTCCTTTGCTCAGATGCTCCAAAAGGACCAAGGTCATGCTAATCGATCACCCTCATCCATTTACAACATCCACCTATCATTTCCAAGCTTTTCTCATTCATTTTCCTTGTTGTCCTAAAATGTTACAGGAAATATTATTTTTGAGAAGAAATTTGTTTTTATTATATATTGAAAACCGTGAATCCATTTGCTGAACCATTTCATGGGGAGATGAATATATATTATGGTAACATGCTCAAGAAATTTCAACAAATTTCGATGCACAGTTTGTGTGAAATCAACCTCCATCACCTACAACCATTTCTCATTTTTCTCGAGATTCGTATATCCAATGGCCGAGAGTTTTTATGGGGAGGTGCATAAGGATGATGGTAACATGATAACAAAAATTTTAGGTCAATCCAGTCTACAATTTGAGAGTTATGGATAAAAAAATTCTGCTACAAGGGGGTTATCCTAAAATGTTACAGGAAGTTCTGTAATTGCTACAGGAAGTTACAGTGAGCTATATGCAGGTGGACCGAGGAAAAAAAAAATCCCAAAGGACCTTAAGGTGTAAAAAAATCAATTAGGAGAGTCTTCCCATCATTTCCTGCCACCTTCTCATCACTCCTCCATCTCAAGCACAAAGGTTTTTTTTATCTAACCTTACCTTCTGTCACTTCTGTAAATTTATGAAAGACACAGAGTTCTTGCACTCCATTTTCCAAGGCCACACCCCCTCTTCACTAACCTATAATCATCCTACCATCACCATAATACCACCTCACACTCTCCCTCATCAGTCATACAGAGCTAGAAGCCTAAAGAATAAAGAGAAAGTGGTTGTTACATGGAAAAGTAACTTCATGTAGTAATCCCTGTGTAAGCATAAGAAAAGCCTTAAAGACAGTTTTGACAAATCATTGGGACCAATAGGACTTGTGAGATGAATCTGAAGATAGTAATGGCACTAAAAGGAGGATCCTCCACCAGTAGACATACACAAGGAGAATAAGCAAGGTACCTGAACACACACAACAAACAAGTCAAGTTAAAAAACCTCAAAAATAAAGAAGCCACAAGAAAGAATCAAGCAGAAATGAAAACACAGTGATGCAAATCCAACTCCACCTCAAACTTAAACATGCATCATCCTACAAAAACTCGACTAGGAGGTGAGGCTAAGGTACGAAACTCTCTAACCTCACCCTTCGAATCTATTCTAGCCTAAGAAAACATTAAAATTGTGAGAAGGAAAGGTTTTTTTACAGCCAAAACCAATAGTAGAGCAACCTCAACCTTATTGAGAAGTTAGCTTCAATTTTCCACCAAGACACACACATGTAGTAGAGGAACAAGACAAAAGGGAAGAGGACTTTATAAAGTGGGTGGTAAGAAGTTAGTTGTTACATGGAAGACAAGGAGTGCCAAGGGGTAACTGAGGGTGAATGCAGTTAAAACAAAATAACTCTGAGTTTATTTTTCATGCAATGAAAAAAAAGAAAAAAAGAAAAAATAAAATAAAAATAAAAATAAAAAATAAAAGGTGGACCCACCACCTCTTGGCATTCAAATATTTGTTGCTACAGGCGAAATAGAACTGTTACAGGCACAAAATTTTCTATAGAAAGTTGCTACAGGAAAAACATATTTGCTACAGGAAGAAGATATTGCTACAAGAAATACAAATTTGCTACAGGAAGCTTACAAAGGGCAGCAAGAGAAAATTTTTGCTACTAGGATGTTGGACAATGATTAATTAATTTCTAAAAGGTACATCGAGACATAATAGAGTTGCAAATAATTTTCTACAGGCAGTTTGGGCTGCATAATGGTAAATTCTCCAAGGGTGAAAGGTATCCAAGTTAGTAGATTGGTTTGACATCATTTCTTTATTTTTCTCTAGGTTATTCACCATCATTTCACCCTCTATAAGAAGAAAGTGCTATGTGTTAAATGTTTTCAATTTTATAATTTAAAGAGAAAATAAAATTCAGATTGTTAGTCAAGGGTTTTCATAAAAAAATGATGGATGGTATGATGTGTCATGGCCAAGAACCCAAAATTCACTCCTGCAATTGAAAATTGAGGCTGCCATTATCAAAATTATTCCTTTTTTCAGAGCTGCTAAATGAAACTTCATAGCTACTATAGGAACTCTGTTTCCTGTAGCATCCCTTTTTTGTTACCATATATATATATATATATATATATATATATATATTCCTTCAGAGAAGTTTTACAAAGGATGGAAGGCAAAGGCATTGAGGGAAAAATCCAGGTGTTTTGTGAGAAGTATCAAGGACACATAAACTCCTATAAATTAAAAAATGAGTGGTACATTTAAGACCCTAGCTTTGCACATGAAATTCACAGAATTCATAGTCTGCAAATATGCAATGAGGATTTAACAGGAGAAAAACCATCAGCATAGAGAGAATCCATCAGCATCCTGAAGTGCTTACCATTTTCTAAAATTGCAGTGAGATGGGATTCTTTGAAAGGTTAAGTGGGTATGATGATGAGGTTGCACTTGAGGTTGTAGTCAATTTACAAGATCCAAGTGGACAAGAACATGAACCAAAAGCAAGGTGTCACACTAAAAAATAGGACCCATTATAGTTGAAGAATCACATGGACCAACAAACAAAGATTGAAATAGGCCAACATACATGAAGAACCATAGGGCGAGGAGGATGAATGGGCTGTTCAGAGGATGAGCAACTGTTTTAGTAGGGTGGTATGATGGGCCTCAGAATTTGACATAAATTAAGGCCCATATAACCTTTCTTAGGCACATAAATGCTATATTAAATCTCTCCTTCTACACTTAATAATGTTTTTTAAGATTTAATATGTTCTTAGGAAGGTTTAGAGATAAATGCATATTTGTACCTAATATTATTTATTTTTGAATAATATTGTGAGAATATTGGAAAAATTATGAAGATTTTGAGAAGGAGATAATTTAGGGACTTTCTCCCTACTACAAGAGGATAAATATTGGAGAATAAATGAACAAAATATTATGAAATTATTGAGAGATTTTGGAACTCCAATAATTGAGAAAATCTAGGAATGTGTTCTCTGTTATTTAATGCAAACTCCTAATGTTGGGAACCAGATCCACTATTTGAAATATTTTGGAGGGGAAAGCTCCCCCCTTTCAAGGATAATTCTTTGCCATTAATTTGTATAAGTACCAATTCGAATTGGCCTATAGTGGCATACATTGTTTAGTCTTATTGTGGAGAAAACTTGTTTTTTGAAACCCCACTTCCATTTCTTGTAGGGGTGTACTTGCAATAATTCAAATAATGAATATTGGTGCCATTTTTAGATTCTTAGGCTTGGTTTCTTCCATAGGACTTTGAGTCTCCTTGGGCTTGTCAAGAACCTGGATCCTCTTGCACAATTTATTTTACGTTTTTTCACTTCTTATTCACGGGCCTCCAGAGCCTGATTTTTTGCATATTTCTTTATTTAGTATTGTTTATTTTCTTGTTTATTATTGACTTAAATGATTGAAGTGAGTTATTTTTCAAGTTTTTTATATATTCACAAGAATTATTCATCCTCAGAAAAACTTTGGAAGGTCATATTCATCATCAAGCTACTTGGATTTTTGGTTACAGTTTTCGAATATGTGTTGTAAATGCTTTGTAACGAAATAGTAGTAGAGGTTGGCCGGTTTTGACCGCTTTTGAGCGCGGGCGATTTTTACTTCGACCTAGGTTTTCTTGCTACCAACGCTGCCGCCGCAGGCCGGAACTCGCTGAACTGGGGGAGCCTCCATGGATTCGAGCTCTGGGGGTCCACTGCCATCCCTCGTGGTGATGTTTCTGTGGGGCGTGGGAACCAGTATTTTCCTTTGCGCGGCCTGAAGACGGATGGGTTGATATTTGGGGCCCCCTGCAGACCTG
The DNA here is from genome assembly GCA_034641835.2 of Pinus albicaulis. Lineage (NCBI taxonomy): Eukaryota > Viridiplantae > Streptophyta > Pinopsida > Pinales > Pinaceae > Pinus > Pinus albicaulis. Next base: position 559,431,911 of record CM076573.1, on the reverse strand, counting down.
ACTGGCGAACTGTGCGCTCGCTCTTGATTTCACACTTGAACGATGCACCCTTATTACTGTCTGTCCAAGATCTCCGTGCTAGTGCGCGCATTGGGTGGTCTGGTGGGCGTGGTGTCCTCCCACCGGCGGCTGTGTTGTGCTATTCCCCACACACCCATCTTCCATATTTGCTACCATATGGCGGTGGTGGGAATGACGCTCGGGTTTTCTCTCTGGTGGGATGCGCTGGGATTACTATATCCATAGGCCATCGTGCTCTGCACCTGCACACCGTTTGTGTTATTTCTCAATGGCCTATACCTCTTTATGCTGGTCCTCGAGGGTGGGCTGCGCTTGGAATACCGACCATCACTATATATGCAGGGATATCAGAACCTGATTGGCCACCACAGATGCAAGTGATTCAGGAAGAGCCAGCGGCTGAATCCAACATCATTGCTAAAGAAAATCGGACACAGGTTTGCGAACTCGCCATGAATTATGTACCAAAGGGCAGCCAGCACATCCACAATATCGACCTTCAGGTAGGCTCGGATCCATATCAAATATTCATTAAGCCTCCCGTAGGAAACAATATTATTATATGGATTCGGAACACAGACTCGATTCTATATCTGAAGGAAGAAATCCAGTCTGTTGCGGGGTACCCATTTCATTTACAGTCATTGATTTTTTGGGGGAAAGCTTTAGCTGATCACTGCACTCTGAAAGAATATGCCATTGCTACTGGGCCTTCTATTTTCCTCAACCTTAGACTGCGGGGTGGTATGATGGGCCAAAACAGAGCACATGGAACCCCCATCGGAGCAAGTGCATCCAAAACAGTAAACTCAAAAGGTACATACAAAAATGTTTTACAGGGGGACAAAAACAAAACTACAGTACCTGATGCCCCTGCAGAAAGCTCTCCCAAGCCATACATTGTGGAACTACAGGACAGTGTGCCTGAAATAAATATAGACAGTCTAGATATTGATGTGCATAGAAATGCCTATGAATCCCAAGCAATAATAGGCAGATTCAACTGCTTCTGGCCCAAACCGATGGAGCTGTTCCATTGGATTTTTAAAAACTGGACCATGGAATGTGAAATACACCTATGTTCTAAGGGGTTCTTCATTGTCAAATTTTCATCTACTGAGGCCAGAGATTCCATTCTCAGCCAGGGACCATGGTTCTGGGGCTCCACGGGACTCTTCATCACACCATGGTTCCCAAATTTTGATGCCAACACTATGGAGGTGACTAGAATGCCAGTCTGGGTTAGGCTCTACAATCTCCCGCTACATTTTTGGAATGAAAATGTTCTTGGCTGCATTGGAAACACCCTTGGAAGATACATTAAAATAGATACTCAACGCCTGGAGGAGTGCATTTTCACCTTTGCACGAATCTGTGTGGAGGTTGACTTGAGCAAAGGACTCCCAGAGTGCATTATGCTGAATAATAAACAACAGAGATGGACACAACATTTAGATTATGAGAACACAACCTTCAGATGCCAGATATGCAGGTGCACAGGACACTTACAAAACTCATGCCCGGTAGCAAAAAGGGAAAACAGAAAAAAGAATAAATTAGGCAAAGCTGCTAAAGGTTGGCAATTTCCCTCTGAAGAGCCATAACTACAGGAAGAAGAGGAGGAACCCTCACCACATGAGAATCAAAAAACAGATACCTCCTTGGGCACACAAGAATAGGAAAAGCAAGATCCACTCGACACTACCACAAAGATTCAGCAGGATATGGTACCTGGAGCACCAGATAGTGGGGGATATAAAAGAACACATACTTCAGACACATCAGACTTTGATAAGGACAATGGAGCACAAGCGGAAGAAAATCAGCTTGTCCTTATCGAGACCACGCCAACACAAGGTGCTTGGCGTAGGGTTGAAAAGAAAAAAGGGAGAAAATCCTAATTGTTTTTCCTTTGTATTTTTATCTGCGGAAATTTGTACGTCTTTGGACTATTACCAGCTCATGTAATATGTAATTTTGTTTTCTCATAAATAAAATTACGAATTTTTCCTTTGTGAAAAAACGAAATAGTAGTAAATTTGTGATATTTTAAAGAATGGCTTAATGATATTCAATTAATATGATTACACTTTTATTAGGTCATAAAAAAATTAAATTAAATAACGAAATTTAAACCATTTCATTTTCACTTTATTAGGTTAAGCATTTGATAGGTTAACTAGCTCAATAGTTCTTGAGTTTCCAGTTTTTAGAGTAGTAATCTTTTGTTATTTTTTAGCACGTGTGAACATGGGTATTTCAGAGTGATTACACTTGGAATGGAGACATAAGACATCATAATTAATAACAAAAAATTTCGCATCCCATTTTCATTTTATTTACTTAGTCATTCGGTGAGTTATCTCCAAAACAAAAATTCTTATAGAAAAACTAGAACTTCTTGTAGCACTCTTGTAGCATGTGTAAACTCGACGAGATCTGTTCACAACGCTTGTTTTTTGTCTCTTAGGCTTGAATCATGGCCCCTGGGATTTAAATCCATGATTTATCAAGAATAAACACCACTTAGGACATGCATTTTTACAAATTAGATTAGGCCTATTTATTTGAATTCATGCTCTTAGGATTTCAATTACAATTTGTTGTTCTTGCCTAGGATTAATTTCTTTTCAAAGAAACACTTACATTTATACAATTAGTTTAAGCTTTGATTTCATGAAATTCACTCCATTACATCAGATCAACAAAATGACACATTGTATGTTTCACTTATAGTGTCGATACCTCTTAAGTTTGTACGAACCTTGGGTTGATAATTAAAGTTGGTAGCCTTGAGAGTTGCAACATTCTTGTTGCAATAGTGAAGCTCATCACCTTCATCCCTTCGGTGTGCACCCTTATGCCCTCCTTAAATGTTGAAGGTTATGGACCCACCAACGTTCAGGGTATCTCCCCGATATGAAGTCCCAACTAGACCTCAAACCGTTTGGAGTAGGAGTCCCAATAGTTGGGTATTAATGATTCGCCTTGGTTTTCAAAACATATAGAGTGGTGCACGATGTATTTGGTGAGAAAAAGTGTGTGAACCTGAGGAGATTCAAGTGAAATGCATGATAATTCTAACACATGAAGGGGAAAAGGAATTTCTCCCCTTGGAAGCCTGTAATAGTACGTAACTTGGAAGGAACACATGAGAAAAATGATACCACACGAATTAACTTGCGGAAGAGTCCACAAGTTAAGATGACAGATTAATACATCAAGATGCATCCAACAATATTCATATCAATGAAAATGAAATAGTTCGTAAGAATATGCATAAGTTAAATAACATACATTACAAATAGAACAACATTAGTCCTACTATATCCACAACATATGCATGAAAGTGTGCCAACTCTTAATTTTATTAAAAGTGATAGTTCCAATCATACATATACCATTGAAAAACCACTTGCCCCAATAGTGGAACATGAAGTATACAATACCTGCTCCTCCAAATAAGTATGCTCCCTCTATGCCACGAAGAAGCCAAGGCTCTCACACAACTACCAAGCTCTTCCTAAGCCTAAGCCTAGCCAAAATATTGGCTCCCAAAATCCTATTACATGAGTTACGAGGATATATTTATAACAAAAGGGGGTGACTCTTCACATGCCCCTATGTGACTCTTGGACTTCCCTCATAACTCTTTAAATTCTTTACAAAATGACTAATTACATCACAATATGACACTTCACATTCCAATATGGACACTTGGAAGTTCAATTTTACAAATAATTACAAATAATATTTCATTTTCCACATATATCCATATGAGACAAAATAGGGTAGAGACAACATGAAAACATAACAAGAAAAAACACTATGATGCATGAGTTTGGGTGAAATATAGCTCGAAAAATTCTACTTAATGCTTCTCGGTCACATATTTATTCCAAGCTTGGTACTGTGCAATGAAATCCCCAAACTGCATGATCATGTCAGGAAGGAAGTGGAATCTAGCCTCCAGATAATCCAGGTATAATGATTTGGAACCAGTCTCAAATTCTTTCTCAAACAAGCGCATCATTGTTCTAATCTGGACCAGACCACTAATGTATTTTTTCATGTTCTATATATTTAGCTCCAAGTCCTCCTCAATGGATATCTGTTTCAGCTACTTCAAGTACTCATCAATCTCCTGCCTTACTTGACGTTTGCATTTAGCTTCAGTGAGAGAGACGATTGATGGGATCTTGTGGGTTTTCACCATGAAATCCAAATTTTTATATATATGTACATGTGAGGCCTGAATACTTCCAATTAAAGAGGCGAGCTACTTTTTTTTCTAGATCAAGATCCGACCTCTCAATTTCTCTAGCTCTATCTACGACTTCATTTTCTTCACTAGGGTAAGCAGTGCCCCCTTGTATCACATTTTCCACTCATGCATGATGGTTATGGTAGCTTGGACATTCCTAAAGATCTTTAAATTTATTTTCTTTTCCATTGCAAGTCATGTAAATGATAAAATACCTTATGTATGGTTATGAGATCCTCATAAAGGTCTCGTATAATATCTCCAAGTGTTGATACTTCAGCAAGTATCATTGCTCTCATATCCTCTAGGTAGACTTGTGCGGAAACTACATTTTCCATTGTTTTATGAAGTTGTTCTATCTCTTATCGGAATCCTGTAAATTCTGTAACAACTTATTATTCTTGGCCATCAAATATTGAGTGTTAGATCTTGCTATAGTGTCAAAAACCTTCCTCTTTCCCTTGTCTTGTACCTGGTTTCTATATTCTGTTGTTTTTTCTTTTGGAATTGTTGGGGCCCTTGTTTTTGTTTAGTTTTGAAATCTTGGCTAAGACATTTTGAATTTTGACCCTTTTTGAGTTGCGGTACGAATACACATGGCAACCGCGACCGCGCCGCAACTACCAGGAGTCGCGGAGCTACCAAGGTGGCACGAAAGCATGCGATAACTGGAGATAGAATAGGGACAAGTGCAGATGAGAGAAACACACAGCAGACGATAGGAAGTAGAACACGAAGATAACAAGAGAGAAGCCGGGAGAAGCTGAAGTAGGAGCCACAGAGGAACTGATAGTCGCACGAGCGGGTGAATAAATAACAGTCACCCGGCTGAAACGAAGAGGATGCTGAAGAGGTTGCGAGGCTCGAGACAGGGAAAGATGCACAGAGCAGCTGCGGAGGAATCATGCATGTTCTTCATATGGTTTCTTATCTTCTCTATTCTACCTTTCTGTTCTGAAATCCATCTGTATCAGATTTGTGAGCTATCAGTGAGAATGCCATGTAATCATGTGTTTGGCCAAGAGATTAATACAATGGAAGGTTGTTGTCTCAATAAGATGTTCATGTGATTGTAATGTGTTCTTTCTGGTCTAAAACTTTATTTGCGAATGTCTGAATGCTTATTAAGTGATCTTGCGTATATAACTTTGTATATGTAATGGATGCACTGTCCTTCTTTAGTTGCGGGTTTGTTCCTTGCCATTGATCTCATCCCCTTCTGCATGTGGTTGCGGCATGCCTCGGGTGAGACGCACTGCTCTTCAGAGCAGGGTGAAAATGCCGGCGTGTTCCTAGACTACACTGGACCCCTTATTGGCCACAACTCTTGAACCTGGGTCTTGTCCGCGAGACCTGAATTCTCGCCAACAAATGGTTCCGTTGCCGGGACCTGCATGTTCTGAGGGGATCTAGATCATGGTATCGAGGATTTTTGAAGGAGCGATACGGCGATGGTGGGATGATCATCTTGACCAGTTCATTGCTCAGCAAGCAGAGCCGACCAAGAAAAAGGAGGCGGCGATCAAGGAGCTTGTTCTTTTCTCTGACTCAGCCAGTGATACGTATGAAATTTTCTGGGGAAGGTTCCCTACGGACCTCTACAATTGGTTGCAGAGGTTACGAGCGACGCTGCCCCAAGAAGGCTTGTGGAAGATAAACCGCAGGTGGGCGCACGAAGACCTGGTGGCACTGCATCGGGTAGACACTGAACTAACCCGCGCAGTGGATTTTTGGGTAAGGACCGCGTTGGAAGGATACGCTGTGGAGTTTGCTGTTGAGTGCTATCAATCCTTCTCGAAAGCCGAGGCTATTTTCCACTCAGGGCTGAGAGGGAAGCTATTGAAGGAGATTCCGCTGTGGATCAAAGCCCTGATGGTGGACGAAGGGTTGATTGAATTCCACAAAACGGGTATGGAAGCGTAAACCACCCGTACTGGGGGAAGGGTTGAGGGGACCGATGCTGTGTAGACTGTGAGAGTGGGGAGTGGGGAATGGATGTTGAGGCCGCATGCAAGTTGCGGGAGCAATGTGCGCATCGGCAGGAACAAATCGTTGATAGGTGGCGAAGAAGGGTAATGAGAGATTTGAAGAGAAGAGAGATCGAGAGGAAAAATCAGAAGGAGGCGCCTCAGAGGACGGGAGTTATGGGTTGGATACCCGGGAAGAAAACGGGACAACAGTGGAAGTGCAGTGGGTGCATGGGAGCCCAGCGACGCGAGAAAGAGAGATCGTGACTAGCGAAGATAACGGAAAGATGCAGCCCGAAGAAAGTTCCGATGATGAATGGCACGGCGTGATGCAGCGGATGTTTCAAGATCAGACGGCACCCACTCCTCCAGGCAGCCCTACTTCTCACCTTCTGCATGGCCAGGATCCCGACCTTCCCCTGGTACTGTATCAACCTTTAAGTAATATTTTTATTCAGTTACAAGCTTTGAGTTGGTCATACAGTAGTGCATCAGTGTCAGTAATGTCCAGGAACAGCAGCGTTCCTAGTAGTGGTAGTTTTCCTTGTGGGACCGTTACGCAACCAGGACCGGGAGGCTTTATCCTAGTCAATTCTCCGCAAGCACACATGGCTGGATCTTTCACCCGGTATCCAGAGTTCTCTGGCCGGGGCAATGACGACGTAGAACAACACTGGTATCTGTGCAAAGCCATCTGGAGGGCTCACCAGATGCCAGATGCAGGGAAGTTAATAGAATTCCAAACCACGCTCAAAGAGAGGGCTCTGCGATGGTTTATCAAGTGGTCCGAGGCTCATCCTAACCCCGTAATTGCGGACGTGAAGCGGGATTTTGTCCGCGAATTCAAGCTTCCCCAGACCGACTAGCAGGGCCTGTCGGAGCTGTGGGAAATTAAGCAGAAGGAAGGTGAGACCGCGTGGGAGTTGATGCGGCGATTCAAGGACATGATCGGGAAACTCAGCTACCCGATCGATCCAAACCACCAGAGGGACTGGTTCATCAAGGCTCTTCTCCCCTTGACACGAACCCCTCTCACTCAGCAGAAGATTGATAATTTGCAGGACGCTTTGGAGCAGGCCATGAAGACTAAAGCCATGGCGGGCTACCCCCAGGAATATCGGGGGGGGGGGCGGCCCCGCAAGACCCTTCTTTGATAGGGTTGCAACACCAGATCGCCAGCTTGACCAAAAAGCTCAAGGAACTTCAACCAGTGAGACCAGCGCGACCGAATGTTTGGTGTACTCATTGCCTGGTCGAGGGCCACGTCGCAACCGAGTGTCCTCGGTTGCGCGGCACAGGAGCAGGACCCTCGGTCGCAGCAATCTAGGGGGGTCCACCACCAGGGGGTGGTGCGGCGATGAACCCGCAGAGAGTCTACCAGCCGCAACAGACTTATGCGGGGTTCCCACTGCAACTGGGGTCCTCCACCACAGAGTACTGCGAGATCTGCCGGACGTTGGGGCATCCTCCTCGGATGTGCCCGATATTACAGAAGTACTCCACGGTCCCGAATAATGTATACTGTGAATTTTGTGTGTCCACGACTCACAACACTGAGCAGTGCAGGGCTCTCGACGCACTTGCGGATCGACTGGACCGTCCCTCCTACAGGGTGAACGAGGCTCCGAGGGGACGAGGCGGAGGCATGCGGGGAGGCCGCACAGGCGGACGCGGTCCGGTAAAATGTTACAACTGTGACCAGGAGGGTCACATGGCTCGAGAATGTCCCCTTCCGCGACGACCCTGGTGTTCCCAGTGCCGGGTCAACGCCCACACTACAGAAGACTGTCCGGAGCTCATCAAGAAGTGGGAAGAACGGGCAAGGCAGAGGGGAGCGAATCTGATAAACTCAGAACCGCGAGGGGACGCAACCCCCAACATGCAGAACGTCGCGATAGTAACGAGGGGTAGAAAGAAGACTGGAGAGGATGCCCACGAGAAGGAGCCAGCTCGAGTGGTTCGGCCGGCATCCCCGACGAAGTTGATCAGGCCCGAAGTCCAGAAGAAGTATTTCCAGGAGGCAGCTGAGGCATTCGCCCAGTTGCGGAACGAGGGAGGTTTGGAGGAGCCCATGCTGCCGGAATTTGGTGCGCAGAACGTCGCAGGTACTGTGGTCGAGGATTGGCTCCGGCTATTCCTCAGGATTGTTGATAACACTGCGCTGCGGCAGCAGCTCAAGCATGCTTTGGACGGAGCACTGCAGGGGCGCACAGAACTTAGAGATCCGACGGACGCTAGCCCTCAATACGTGCAACGTGTCAAGCAGAACAAGCAACGAACAGGCAAAGAATTCCGACTTAACACGCAGGTCGCAGGGTTCCAAATCAGCGACACCATGTTGGACTTGGGGTCCGACGTCAACATACTGCCACGAAAGAAATGGGAGGCTCTTGGAAGGCCATGGCTAGCCTACTCACCAATCCAACTCAGGATGGCGAACCAATACTGCATTTTTCCAATCGGCCGGCTCGAGGGAGTCGAGGTCGACGTTGCGGGGGTGAAGACATACACCAATTTTGAGGTTATTGATATCATGGGCGACAAGGATCCCTATCCTGCCTTACTCGGCATTGATTGGGCTTTTGAGAATTACGCCATCATCAACCTTAAGAAGGAGCTGATGATCTTTGAGGATGGGGAGGTACGGGTCACCCAGCCTCTCGACCCGTATCAAGGCCCGCGATATATAGAAACAATGGACAATCGGGAGGATGCTCAGATGATGGACCATCTCTATCAGATGACTGCAGGAAAGCGAGACGATTATATTAACCTGACCGCGACTGGCTCTGTCAGTTGGCGGAGTGTGCAGAGCTCGGAGCTCGGATCCGAACTCGCTTGGGAAGACTGGCAGCAAGGAGGGTATGAGACCACCACGCGGATATGTGCCTCCATTGCTCAAGTCCGGTGGGTAGGGACTGAGATCCGCGGATATCCCACATTGTCGAACATGCAAGCAGTCAATACTTTTATTTCTAAGGTGGAAGACCGGGTCCCAGCTGAAAGCCGGATGCCACTTTTGGATGTGGCCTTGCAGTCAACATCGGCACGGTGGTGGAAAAATCACCGCAACACTCTGTTGCGATGGGAGTGCGTGGCGAATGCTCTGTGGGCACGCTTTAAAGATGATGAAGGACCCTCCAGTACGCTTAAGTATCATGGAACTTCAGACCCGTGACACCATTTGCGGGCCTGCAAAGAACAGTGGCGGAGCACACGGTACCCTGAGGAGCTGTGGGTCCACAGATTTATCCACTCCCTAGGTACAATTCCCCAAGCCTGGTACCTAGAGGAAGAGTGAAAACGGGGCACTTGCTCTTGGGAGGCCGTCGCGGACAAGTTCGTACGGTGCTTCTTGTTCAAAGGGGAGACGGTGCAGGAATCTCAAGCCCTACAGGCAGTCAAGGAGGTTTTGTTTTTCCGCCATCCTGAGCCTGATGGGGGCCCGGTGGTGTCACAACCTAAGGTCAGGTGCGAGTTGGTTTGCCACCGGATTGATGGCGATCCGGAGGATGATAGTCTGGAGGACCTCAGGCATCTCTATTTTGACTAAAAGGAAGGCGAGCGGAGCATCAGTGAAGAGCCGACGACAGAAGGAGTCCATTTACAGCCCCTAAAGACAAAGAAGATGAACATTGGAACAGACGAGAAACCCAAGCTCGCAACGGTGGGAGATTACTGGGACGAGGAGACAACAAAAGAAATTTTCAGCCTCCTCCGGGAATACGAAGATTTGTTCCCGTCTTCGGTTGCGGACCTGAAGGGGATCAAGGGGGATCTGGGTGAAATGCGCATCACATTGAAGCCAGGAGCCAGACCGGTGAAGCACCGACCCTACCGGTTGAATCCACGTATCAAAGAGAAGGTCAAGATGGAGATTGACAAAATGCTGGCTGCAGGTCTTATCTTTCCAGTAGAAGAAGCCGAGTGGGTAAGTCCCATCGTCATCCAGAACAAGAAGGACAAAGTGGAGATCCGTGTCTGTGTAGATTACCGGAGCCTGAACAATGCCTGCATCCACGACCCATTTCCCACTCCTTTCAGCGATGAAGTCCTAGATCACATCATGAGAAACGAAGCTTATTCCTTCACTGATGGGTTCTCGGGCTACCATCAGGTGCGCATTGCCGAGGAAGACAAAGCAAAGATGACATTCACCACTGAGTGGGGATCATTCGCATACTACGTTATGCCGTTTGGTCTGAAGAACGCACCAGCTGTGTTTTCCCGGATTGTCATTGCTGCTTTCCGGGAGTACATTCACAAGTTCCTGGAGGTCTACATGGATGACTGGACTGTCTACAGTCTGTTGAAGAAACGCGCCTCTCTGTTGCGTGTTATGTTTGACCGGTGTCGCCAGCGGCAGATTTCCTTGAACTTGAAGAAATGTATTTTTGCAGTTCCATTCGGCACACTTTTGGGCCACGTGGTGTGCAAGCAAGGGGTCTGCGTTGATCCTGCCAAGGTCGCGGTCATCGTCCACATGGAGGCCCCCGAGACCGTGAAGCAATTGCGGGCATTGCTCGGGCACACAGGGTATTACAGGCGGTTTATTCGCAACTATGCCAAGATTACGGCCCCTCTGTAGAAACTGTTGCGGAAGTCCGAGGTGTTCCAGTGGACGGCGGAGTGCAAGAAGGCACTTGACACATTGAAAGAGAAGTTGGCGACGACACCCATACTTGTGCATCCTGACTAGGAAAAGAAGTTCCATGTGCATATCGATGTGTCCGGTATTGCACTTGGAGCTGTATTGGCGCAACCTGGGGAGACGACAGTTGACCACCCCGTATACTTCGCCAGCCGTCGGTTATCGAATGCGGAGAAGAATTACACCACGACCGAGCGGGAGGCGTTGGCAATGGTGTACTCCCTCCAGAAGTTCCGCCACTATCTTCTGGGCGGCAAATTTACATTCTTCACGGACCATTCTGCATTGAAGTATCTGGTGAACAAGCCTGTGTTGGAAGGAAGAATCTGTCGTTGGCTACTACTTTTATAGGAATTTACGTTTGAGGTGATTGTCAAGCCTGGTAGGTTGAATGTTGGTCCCGATCATTTATCCAGGTTGGAGACGAGAGAGAATGAAGGCTCGTTGGACGATCAGCTACCGGATGCTGACGTCTTCCGAGTTGAAGCAGTACCAGATTACCTGGCTGACATTGCCACTTACCTGACCACGAGACAGTGCCCTCAGGATTACACCCCGCTTCAGAAATGCCACCTGGTTTTCCGGGCGGCCGACTACCAATTAATCGCAGGGCAGCTGTACAAACTGAGCCTTGATGAGGTGTTGCGCAGGTGTGTTCTCGACCATGAACGGGAAGCAGTGATGTGGGAATGTCACAGTGGTGTTGCGGGAGGGCATGTGGGTGCGAAACCCACCACAAGGAAGGTGCTCCAAGCTGGCCTGTGGTGGCCGACGGTACATGCTGACTATAAGGCCTATGTGAAGCGTTGTGATGTTTGCCAGCGGACGGGAAGGCCTTCGCACCGGGACGAGCTCCCGCTACACCCAGTACATGTGTTGCGGCCGTTTGAAAAGTGGGTTGTTGATTTCGTAGGTCCCATCGCACCAATCGCTCGACATTCCAAGGCCCGGTACATCATTACCGCCATGGATTACCTCACACGGTGGGCTGAGGTAGCAGCAGTACGCGACTTCTCGGCAGAGACCGCTGCCCGGTTCATTTTTGAACACATCATCAGCCGCTTTGGCTGCCCACGGAGCTTGACCAGCGATCAGGGTACGCATTTCATTAATGCCACGATCAAGTCACTACTGGACACATTTATGATTCAGCATCATAAAAGTAGCCCATACCACCCACAAGCCAATGGTACTGTGGAAACATTCAACAAGATTCTCGAAAAGGGCTTGACTAAAATTTGCAATGCTCAGCGCGACGATTGGGAGGAGCGCCTCCCAGCGACATTATGGGCCTACCGGACCACAGTGAAATGTTTGACCAACCAGACACCATTCCAGTTGGTGTATGGCCGGGAAGCTGTGATTCCCGCCGAGTTCACTGTACCCAGTCTTTTGATCGCAACGTCCCTCCAATTCTCAGAAGAGGAGTCACTTCGGGAACGCCTCCAGGAGCTACAGGAGATGGATGAGGCCCGATTCCTTGCGGAATTCCACTAGAAGGTTTAGAAGGCCAGGCAGAAAGCATGGCACGACCGCCACTGTTTGGTCAATTTAGTGTGTCCTAAATTGCTGCATTTAATTTGTCAATCCGGGATTCGTAAGCTGACGAAGTGCGGCGCACTATATGTGCAAGATAACCTATTTCTTAACTTTTTGTCGTTTTTGGTTTTCTAAGATGAAATGGAAATTCTAAAATGAAAACAAGTGTGGTTATGTTTTTTCAAGGAAATGATATCCTCTATAATGATTTACCAACTTGAAACTTAAAAAGGAATTTGAAAATTACAATGACAAAACTTGAAAGGAAATGAAAATGCGCTGCTGAAATGAAAAGATGCTGCTAATCTAATGAATTAAAACAGTGAACTAGTGAGCATGAAACCAAACTATTCTTGCTACTGTCTAAACACAAAATAAATTATGCTGAAAGAAATCTAAAAGTTGCAATAAAGTAAATTTAAATCAATTTACATCAACTTGTCTTCTGATCCCTCATCATTAGTCCAACTATGATTTTTAGAAGTAACCATAAACAACTTGAGTAACTGATATCTAATTTGCAGAAAGTAAACTAATATCAAACCATACATTCATAATTCAATCCCTCACCATCAGTCCAGATGTGGCTTTCGGAGGTAACTGAAGATGTCATGCACAATTTAATATATCTAAATTTGCAGAAAGGAAACTAATACCAAACTACACATTTCATAATACAATCCCTCACCATGAGTCCAGCTGTGGCTTTCAGAGGCAACTGAAGATGTTATGAGCAGTTTAATATATCTAAATTTGTAGAAAAGAAACTAATACTAAACTACACATTTCATAATACAATCCCTCACCATCAGTCCAGCTGTGGCTTTCGGAGGAAACTGAAGATGTTATGAGCAATTTAATATATCTAAATTTGCAGAAACGAAACTAATACTAAACTACACATTTCATAATACAATCCCTCACCATTAGTCCAGCTGTGGCTTTCGGAGGCAACTGAAGATGTTATGAGCAGTTTAATATATCTAAATTTAACTACTGAAGCAAATGAGCAAAACTGAATTAAACAAAGCAGTACTGAAATTAAACAAAAACTAAGAAAAACAAATTAGCAGCAGAACAATGTTAATTCCATGTCATTAGTCAAAAAGCTATGAAAATGCCCGGGCTGCCTATCTATAACCTGAAACAAGAACACTGATCAGTGATTAATAACATAAAACATGAAAGACAGAAGTGAAATGGAAAGCATGAAAGTTTATAAATAGAAATGAAGCATATGTATCATGAAAAATGCAATCTATAAACATGTGAATGGATTATGACACAATGAACTTTAAAGAAATAAAACAAAAACTATACACTAATGCACAAAACCTCAGCTGAGCAGGGGCCCTCTACACCAGCCTTGGCAACAATCTTCAAGTACGAATTAAGTCTGAAAACAGAGTCTTCTTATATTAAAATGTAGTCATAATAGTAAGGTAGTATTACGGCTCAAAGGCAGCGTAATTACATTACAGAGCAGACTAATAAAAGATAACAGAGACTAATCGAGACTAACTCTATATGCGTATGCAAACGCATTATATATAACAAAAGAAATATAATTGTCTCCTAAAGTTTATGCTGGTGGACAACACGTAGACCATTACGTCCACGGATCTAGGATCATGGCCGTATTGCAAAGTAAATCTATGAGGAGTGGATGCTTGAATTCGGCTATGGAGCCATGTACAGATGTCGACTTGTCCTCCGCAAGCTCAGAAATGGCCATATGAACCTTCACGTGACATGAAACAAAGTCCTGTCACCGTGAGACTCCATGGTTGACTTCCATGTGGACGCCTTTGACCGCGGCTTCTTTAAATGAGTTTGCTCGAACCAATAGGACACGAACCATGTCCACATCATTTCTGACTTGCCCATGTGGCTCGTTTTTCCTGTAGACACCTGTAACATAGAGTTTCACAAAATAGCTGCGGAAAGTTGCAGCAGCTGCGAAAAGTGGCAAGATTCCGCAGCTAGATGAACAAAATCTAAATCAAACAGCAGACACAAAAATATAGTTAAAAACCATGTTAGATGCTCTTTTGCAATTAATATATAATGATATTGACAACTTGGGAGGTTCGGGTGGATGAAAAAGGTATAGAAAAGTGTATGGAAAAGATGCAGATTTGAGACTCAACATACCCCCACTGTGAAGGTGTTGCATGTCCTCATGCAACCAAAATTTTGATAATCTTTCTTCAGTTCATGTGTCTTGACACTTCAGCCAGCACATCCAATCCTCTCCTCTTCTTCCTTGGTACTGCCAACATTCTGGGTTTCTTCATTAAGCACCTAAATTTGATATTAACAAGTGCTCTGCTCAACTTCTGGCATTTCCTTTTCAATTTCTTATTCTTCTTCTGCCATATTCCCAAATGTAGCATGGTATTATCATGGATGATTTTGTCCAGTTTGCCTTGTTCTTTCAATGTCTCATTTTCATTTTTGATGTGCCTATTTAAAAACTCTAGCTCAAAAATTTCCTGTTTTAGTGATTGGACTAAATCATCCTGTAATGTATGAGGTTGAATGGACGAAGTACTTGAACCTGTAGCTGCCTTTTCCAAAGATTCTATATATTCATATACTTCCTGCTGCTTGGGGTCTATTTCAGGTGTCATTTTTATTGGGTTGTCCCCAAAAAGCCGTGAAGGAGAGTTATCTTCAAAATCTGGCTCAGAAGGGCTCACATCAATATCTTGCTGAGAATGGGATGGAGTATGTTCAATGTCTGATTGGGAATGAAATGAACCAGGTTCACTATTTGGGCGGAATGGACTGCAGGTAAATTTGAGATTTGTTCGGATGTTTCCTCTCTAAATCAGTAATGAAGTTGTGTTTGTGTTTTACTCAATTTCCCCTTAAGTTTGTTGCTTCTTCTACACACTGTGTTCTTTGTCTTTTTTTTTGTTTTTCTTTTATCTATCTTCTTGACGAAGATGAGCATTTTTGAAGATAAACTGAAAATGTTTAGGATAACACTTTGATGATCTTTGGAGAAGAAGGGTTTTATCTTATAGCCTCAATAGTTTTTTCTCTCTTTTAGTGTTATTGGCTTCTTACCCTTCGTTTTTTCTTCTTCCTCTTTGACGGTCTCTCTCTCTCCTATATAGTTCTTTCAGTACAGTAAATGGAGTATTTTGGATTTCATCAATTGTTCTTTTTCTCTCTTCTTGTTGTTCTACCTTGAAATTTCTTGGTAAAGACAATTGGTTCACATCATTGGTTCTTTTTCTACTCCTTCTTGTTGTACTACCTTCAGGAACTTCCTGAGGTTCCTTAAAGAAATTTCTAACCAGAAATTGTTCCCATGTGTCTTTCTTTTCCTTTAACTCCTTTTCAATCAAAATTTTTACGAGGCCGTGGTGATATAGATGGGGTTCTACATCTCCCAAATGTTTCTGAACAGTCACGGACATTTTCTTCAAACTATTGAATAGAAAATATAGAGAATTCTGAGGATTTGATTATCAGTAAAATGATTAACCCTAGTATGGTACATATACATGGACCAAAAAGCATTACATGTAATGAATTTCTAAACAACTATAACGACAAAGTGGCCATTCCTCTTTTCCAATGCATGCACAGGAATTCCTCTTTTAAAAACAGTTATGTCCATACCTTGGTTCCGTAAGATTGTTCTCCATGCTTCATCACTGATGCTTTTATTCTTAAACCAACGCTCACCCTCCCGAAGAAGTTCCGTGGCTGTTGCTATAGATGCTTCATTGACCACAAACTTAAGGTCTCCAATCTCTGCTTCCAAGCCATTAAACGACCTTGCGAATGCCTTCATCACTTCTTTATGATAACCTCTGAATTTCTGGATAAACCACAGCCAATTTTCTTTCTTCAATATATCCCTTACTTGCAGATATCCCTCCATAAACTTAGGTCCTTCCGGTTCTGCTCTTAGAAATTTACCCATTTTTTCTTTCTACTCTTCACAAATTTTCCTGCGTGAGGGTTCAAATGGAAATAGAACGGCTGAATGCACAGAGATAAGTGCAATTACTGTGGGTAAATATCAGAGAGTGGGTATACAGATTATAACGTAATAGAGAGCGAAGTGGAGTGAACAGAACAGAGAGGGTTTTCGTGAGCACAACAGAGAGCACGACAGAGAGATTAACAGAGTATAACACATCCGGAAGCGTTTTGAATTTTGGTGGCTGCACAATAAATATGAGCATGTTTCAACAACGGTTATGGATTTATGCGGCTGTAAGAGTCCATGGTCAAATCAAATACGTATCATTGTCACCGGTGGAATATTGGAACAAGAGTGAAAATCGGGGGTTTCAATGATGGAACCGTTTGAGAATGAATGCGAGAGGATGATATGGAGATCGTGAAAAGTTACGGAATTGTCAATATAATCATTGCACATAATGGATAGAGCTCACGGTTCAGAACTATATAAAAATGTGTTTTTCAATGCTATTTGAAATCAATTTTATTCATACCTTTGGAATCTTTTCCTTTTTCCTTGGTCTTCAATTAATTTCTCTTCATTGGTGTCTTGAGTGCTCCATGTCTTCATTTTTTGATCCTCTCACCTGCATTTTATTTCATGATTATGGAAATAACATCTGGCTGTACATTCTTTTGAAAACAAAGTTGTAGGCTGAGCCCAGGTCGAGTTTGCGAGGAAGTGTCTGACTATTATTTGGATGAATGGAGATGAACAGATGACAAATGACTGAATGGAATGGTTATGAGAAAGAATTTTATTGATGAAATGGAGTGAAACAGATAAAATGAAATGGAATGGAGTGAAATGAAGTGAAATGAAATGGAATGAAGTGGGATGGAATGGAGTGAATGGTCACAAAACTTGTGAAATGAAAGAGAGATTTTTTTTTTTTGGAAAATATAGAGTGTCAGGTGTTCCTGATTTTCACCCTATATTTTCTGTATAAGACTGCCAATCAGTGATTGGTTTTCAAGCTTATACCATTTTTTTATTTTTTTTTATTTTTTTTTTAACTGAAAAGAACAAAAGCTAGGCTGGTGGAGAAGAAGAATTCTTCTGTACCAGCCTGATTGCAGAACTTTCTTGAAACATTTTGAAAAAATCCTCTTTTGAGAGTGGCTTATGATAAATTTTCAATCTATGGCCATTCACAATAAGAGGAGTTTGAAACTCATCAATGGTCTTGATTCTTACCGCTCCATTGCTAAAGATCTTGTCAATATCATATGGCCCAAGCCAATGAGTCTGAAATTTTCCTTGGAAATCTTTAAACTTGGAATCAAATAACAATGCCCAATCTCCTTCTTGAAACTTCTTCTCTTTGATGTACTTGTCATGCCATTTAGCTCTTTGATATTGAAATAGATCAGTTCTTAAAATTGCTTCTTGTCTGATCTCATCTAGCTCATTCAACTGCTCCATTCTATGCTATTGGGCTTCTGATAAGTCCATTCCCAACTGAACTGCTATCTTGAAGGTCTTGACTTGGATCTCAATGGGGAGCAAGACTTCTTTCCCATAAACAAGTTCATAGGGAGAATGTCCTGTTGTATTTCTCCATGTAGTTCTGTAGGCCCACAAGGCTTCATAAAGCCTTTCTGCCCAATCTCTTCTATGTAGATGAACAGTTTTGGTGATGATACTTTCAAGAACTTTATTTGTGGACTCCACTTGACCATTTTCTTGTGGATGGTAAGGAGTAGATCTTCTGTGCTTGATTTTGTATTCTTCCATCAATTTCTCCACCAAGTTGGATGTGAATTGGCTTCCTTGATCTGTCACAATTTCTCTTGGAACACCAAAGCGGGTAAAAATATCCTCATAAAGAAAATGAACAACTGAATTTTCAGTAGCAGATACTAATGCTTTGGCTTCTACTAATTTAGTAACATAATCAGTACAAACCAATATATACTTCTTTTGCTTAGATGGTGGATTAATAGGTCCAATGAAATCTAAAGCCCATTTTTCAAAGGGTTCAATGAGTACCTGTGGTTTCAATAGCATTTCACTTGAAATGGTAGGTTTCCCTACTCTTTGGCAGCTGTCACACCTTTTGACATATTGTTTTGCATCTTTGAAAAGAGAAGGCCAATAATATCCTAAAGAGAGGATTTTATAGGCTGTCCTTTTGTCTGCAAAGTGTCCGCCGCATGGTTCATCATGACATGCCTTAAGAATATCAGGCATTTCATCTTCCCTGACACATCTTCTGATCACAAGATCTGGCCCTGTTTTAAACAATTCATTAGAAATCCATGAATATTTTGAACTCTCCTAAATAATTTTTCATTTTTCTCTTGGTAATAAATGTGAAGGTAGTTTCCCTGTAACCAAATAGTTAGGAATATCTGCATACCAAGGGGTCTTAATAGTTACTGCAAACAAGTATTCATCAGGAAATTTATCTTCTACAGGAGAATCTTCTTTAGTATTCTGAATCCTAGACAAGAAATCAGCTACTGTATTCTGTTTTCCTGGTCTATCCAACACGGTAATATTGAATTCTTGCAAAAGTAAAAGCCATCTTGTCACTCTGCCATTAGTAACAGGTTTGTTCATTAAATATCTAATTGCAGAATGGTCAGTATGAATAAAAGTTTCATAGCCTGTTATGTAATGTCTAAACTTATTAATTGCATGAACAACGGCTAAAAACTCTTTTTCAGTCACAGTATAGTTCAACTCTGTGGGAGTCAAATTTTTACTGGTATAATAAATGGCATAAGGAACTAAATCTTTTTGACCCAACACAGCTCCTAGAGCTGTATCTGAAGCATTCGTAGAAATATGGAAAGGGAGTTTCCAATTTGGTCCTCTCAAGATAGGTGCTTCAGATATTCTTGTTTTCAAAGTTTCAAAAGCTGATTGACAATCAGGATCCCATTTGAATTCACAATCTTTGGTAAGCAATTTGAAGAGTGGAGATGCAATTTTAGTGAAGTTTTCTATAAATCTTCTATAGTAACCAGTAAATCCTAGAAAACTTCTAACATCTCTTTGACAATTTGGAATAGGTAACTTGGAGATGACTTCAACTTTTGATCTATCAACCTTAATCCCATCTCTTGAAATATGATGTCCTAAAACAATCCCTTCAGTAAACATCATAAAGCATTTTTCATGACTTAATGAAAGGTTTGTTTCTTTACATCTTATAAGGACTTTTTCCAAATTTTCTACTGCCTCTTCAAATGAATTACCATAAACTGTAAAATCATCCATATAAACCTCTACACAATCATGGATTAGATCAGAAAAAATTCCTAATACTGCTCTTTGGAATGTTGCTGGTGCATTACATAACCCAAAAGGAAGCACTCGGTAGGCAAAATTTCCCCATGGACAAGTAAATGTGGTCTTATCTTGATCTTCAGGTGCTACCTGAATTTGATTATAACCACTAAAACCATCCAAAAATGAAAAGTACTTTTTACCTGCTAATGTATCTAATACCTGATCAATAAAAGGCAAAGGAAAGTGATCCTTCAAAGTTTCTTTGTTCAATTCCTGTAATCAATGCATACCCTCCATTTACCATTCTTTTTAGGTACTATAACCAAAGGAGAAACCCATCGGCTATCTGAAATTGGATAAATGAAGTTTACATTGAGAATTTTTTGGAGCTCTTCTTTCACTATCTCCCTAAGATTTGGATTCATCCTTATTTGAGGTTGTCTGATTGGTCTACTGTTTTCCTCAATATAGATGTGATGGATGCAAATCTTAGGATCAATACCTTTCATGTCAGTATACCCCCATGCAAATGCAGTAGAATGTTTTTGCAAGATTTTGGTTAGTTCTTCTTGTTGTGATTCTTCCAAAAGTTTGTTGATATTCAGTGTTTTTCCTGGAAAAATCTCAATAGTAGAACTACCAAACTCTTCCATAGAGTAAAGAGACATTTGTCTTGATGATAAATATTCTATGTCAGATTCCAACTGAAATTGTGTGGGGTCATATTTTGAAGATGTCTCAAAATTTTCTAATGTGTTCAGAATTTGACTATCCTCACTGATTTCAGAAATGGTAAAGACAGGTTGTATAGTATCCTCATCATCAACCCATTCATTGTCTCCTACTTCTGTGATTTCTTTTTCTGGAGGATACAAATTGAATTTCTTTGTCGAATTACCATTAGAAATGTACATATCCCCAAATCTACAACTAATGAAAGCATCAGCTGTGGCTAGCCAAGGTCTTCCTAAGATAATTGGGTGCCCTCCTAGATTACTCTTGGGAGTCAAAATCATAAAATCTACTGGATATTCCCAAGAATCTAAGGAGACTGAAATATCTTCTAGTACACCATCTGGTTTAATAATTGATCGATCTGCAAGTTGCGGTAAAGTAGGTGTAAAAAGAAGGTTAGGAAGTTTTAGCTGGTCCATAGTCTATCTACTCATAATGTTGATAGCAGCCCCTAAGTCAATCAATGTGTTTGGAATTTCTATCCCGTTTATATGTGTCTTGACAATTGGACTTCCTGGATCTACATACTTCTGCATGGTAATTTTTCCCATCATGATATCTGCAATTTTTCCTACCAAGTGGATTCTTCTTGTGTCTTTTAGTTTCCTTCCTGGTCTTTTGAAACTCAACTCCTTTATTGTTTTTGCTAGAATAGGAATCTCTCGAATGGCTTGTAGCAAGGGAATCTTGATACAAACATTCTTCAATTCATCTAGAAAGTCATAGTTAGGCAACGAGATTTGTTTTTCCACCCCCTTGTCAATTTGTAGTCTTTCAGGAAAAGGAGGTGTAGATGAAGATGCGGGTTGCTCAACTATAGGAGTTGTGGATGTTAACTTTTATTTTTCTTTTTGAATGTTTGAATTTTGAAGAGATTCTTCCTCAGAACCCTTATTGACTTGAAGAGAATCCTCCTCAGAGGTATCTTGCTCTTGAATATCTATAGAAGGTTTTTCTAAAACTCTACCAGATCTTAGTTGTACATCGTTGAGAGGAACAATCATATAGGTAGGAAATTGTTGTCCTTCTACCATGTAAGTATTCTGAGGATTCTTATTGTTAGGATTTTGCAATGGTTGAGCTGGAAGTTGACTTGTCTTTTGTTGGTATGGGAGCATGAGTTGAGGATTTGAATTTTGTTGAGAAGGTTGTTGTTGTGGAAATGGCAATGAAATTTGTGGATTTGAATTTGGAAGTTGTGGAGCTTATTGATTTTGAAAAGATGGAGGATATTGATAAAATTGAGTAAATCTCCCATAAGGATTTTGCATCCCTTGTACCCATGGCTGATATGGATTCTGATGTTGGGGCCAAGGTTGTTGCCAAGGATTCCAACTTGGTGGGGTTTGAAAATTCATAGGGTTGTTAAACCCTTGAGTTTGTTGTCCCTGCCAAGGTCTCCTTGCAACAAAACAGAGAGATTCTACTGAATTTGGGTCTTCTTGAAAAATATCTTTGAGTCCAGGAATTGAAGGACAATCCTTGATCTCATGATTCTCTGAGAAAATCATACATGTTTCTACAACTTTTGCATCCAAGGGACATTCCCTCAAAGCATGTTTCTTCTTACATTTTGGACAAAAGATGGCTAAAGCGTCTGTTTCTGCTTTCTGCTTGTTTTGGATTTTAAGGGTGTCTAGTTGTTCACTAAGGCTCCCTAAGATATCAGTTTTGAACTCATCAAGCATATTACCAATCTCTGCCCTACTTACTGATCCAGTTGCAGATTTGTTAGCCCTAATAAGAGAAGGATCCCTAGGCTCTTTTCTTGTTTTAGATTTTCCTCTTGAGAGATGGACACATAGTTCTGTTATATCACGAAGTGGGAGTTGAGAAATGTCTCATTTCCCCATCATGTTTAAAATATCTATCCATTCATCTCTAATGGATTTTAATATGAGGGCTTTCAAGGTTTCATCATCTAAGTTGCTCATCTTTGCTCTTTTCAAGTTGTATTGAAATCTTTCAAGTAAGTCTTCAAAATTTTCATCTTCTTTTTGCATCATTTTGAATACCTAATCCTTGTGATTGGTGGGCATACAATAGTCCAAGTATCTATCCAAAAATGTTTGTTTCATATCATTCCAAGTCCTAATAGATTGAGTGGCTAATCCCATGAACCATTTCAAAGCAGATCCCTTCAAAGTTGAAGGAAACAATTTGAGTTTTTGAGAGTCTTCCATATAATCATAGGTTCGGCACACAACTTCAAACTCAAACAGAAATGTTTCAGGATCCTCACTTCGCAATCCATAAAAGTTAGGGAGAACAGATGGTGAGATATTTTTCATTGTTGCATGAGTTTCCTCATCAACTATAGGGAATCCAAACAAATTGTCTCCTTCCCTGTTTCTACCATTATTTCCTTCACCATTGTTGTCTCCATTGTTTCCTCCTCTTCTACCTCTACCTCTACCTCCATCTATTACTTCCTCTGCCATGATAGTTTCTTTAGAGTCCTTAAAGTCCTCTAGTTCTTCTACCAAAGGAGGATGAGAGAGAGTCTCTTTGTTTTCTAAATGGGATTGAGTAGATGGTATAGGAGAATCCTCTAATTCAGCTGCTCCTTGAGTTCCAAAAATCTTAAGGCTACGGGTAGATGGTGGTGAATCTGGTCTATGCCTTGAAGAAGATGGAGTTGTGAAAATCGAACTCTTGGCTTTAGCTATAAACCTTCCCCTAGAATCTCTTGCTCTATGCATGTCATTTTTTATTTTTATTTTTAAAAAAGTTGGGCTAATAATTCTCTTTCTGATCTTCCAGGTCACACTAGGTGCAAGAAGAGAGCATACTTAAGAAATTACTGAACCAATAACTCTCTTTTCTGATCCTCCAGATCACACTAGGTGCAAGAGGAGAGCATACTTCAAGAAGTTATCAAGATTTCCCTTCTTTTATGATTTTGTATTTTTTTTTTTTAAGAAATTGGCTACCTAGTTACACTTCCCCGGCAACGGCGCCAAAATGTTTGGTCAATTTAGTGTGTCCTAAATTGCTGCATTTAATTTGTTAATCCGGGATTCGTAAGCTGATGAAGTGCGGCGCACTATATGTGCAAGATAACCTTTCTTAACTTTTTTGTCGTTTTGGTTTTCTAGATGAAATGGAAATTCTAAAATGAAAACAAGTATGGTTATGTTTGTTCAAGGAAATGATATCTCTATGATGATTTACCAACTTGAAACTTAAAGGAATTTAGAAAATTACAATGACAAAACTTGAGAAATAATCTTATTTCTTGAAATGAAAGATCTTGCTAATCTAATGAATCAAAATAGTGAACTAGTGAGCATGAAACAAACCTATTCTTCTTGATGTCTAAACACAAAATAAATTATCTTGAAAAAGAAATCCAAAAGTTGCAATAAAGTAAATTTAAATCAATTTACATCAAATTACATCAACTTGTCTTCTGATCCCTCATCATTAGTCCAGCTATGATTTTCGGAAGTAACCATAAACAACTTGAGTAACTGATATCTAACTTGCAGAAAGTAAACTAATATCAAACCACACATTCATAATTCAATCCCTCACCATCAGTCCAGCTGTGGCTTTCGGAGGTAACCGAAGATGTCATGCACAATTTAATATTTCTAACTTGCAGAAAGGAAACTAATATCAAACTACACATCCATAATTCAATCCCTCACCATCAGTCCAGCTGTGGCTTTCGGAGGCAACTGAAGATGTTATGAGCAATTTAATATATCTAACTTGCAGAAAGGAAACTAATATCAAACTACACATTTCATAATACAATCTCTCACCATCAGTCCAGCTGTGGCTTTCGGAGGCAACTGAAGATGTTATGAGCAGTTTAATATATCTAAATTTGCAGAAAGGAAACTAATACTAAACTACACATTTCATAATACAATCCCTCACCATTAGTCCAGCTGTGGCTTTCGGAGGCAACTGAAGATGTTATGAGCAGTTTAATATATCTAAATTTAACTACTGAAGCAAATGAGCAAAACTGAATTAAACAAAGCAGTACTAACCTGAAACAAGAACACTAATCAGTGATTAATAACATAAAACATGAAAGACAGAAGTGAAATGGAAAGCATGAAAGTTTATAAACAGAAATGAAGCATATGTATCATGAAAAATGCAATGTATAAACATGTGAATGGATTATGGCACAATGAACTTTAAAGAAATAAAACAAAAACTATACACTAATGCACAAAACCTTAGCTGAGCAGGGGCCCTCTACACCAGCCTTGGCAACAATCTTCAAGTACGAATTAAGTCTGAAAACATAGTCTTCTTATATTAAAATGTAGTCATAACAGTAAAGTAGTATTACGGCTCAAAGGCAGCGTAATTACATTACATAGCAGACTAATAAAAGATAACAGAGACTAATCAAGACTAACTCTATATGCGTATGAAAACGCATTATATATAACAAAAGAAATATAACTGTCTCCTAAAGTTTATGCTGGTGGAGAACACGTAGACCATTACGTCCACGGATCTAGGATCATGGCCGTATTGCAAAGTAAATCTATGAGGAGTGGATGCTTGAATTCGGCTATGGAGCCATGTACAAATGTCGACTTGTCCTCCGCAAGCTCAGAAACGGCCATATGAACCTTCACGTGACACGAAACAGAGTCCTGTCACTGTGAGACGCCATGGTTGACATCCATGTGGACGCCTTTGACCGCGGCTTCTTTAGATGAGTTTGCTCGAACCAATAGGACACAAACCATGTCCACATCATTTCTGACTTGCCCATGTGGCTCGTTTTTCCTGTAGACACCTGTAACATAGAGTTTCACAAAATAGCTGCGGAAAGTTGCAGCAGCTGCGGAAAGTGGCAAGATTCCGCAACTAAATAAACAAAATCTAAATCAAACAGCAGACACAAAAATATAGTTAAAAACCATGTTAGATGCTCTTTTGCAATTAACATACAATGATATTGACAACTTGGGAGGTTCAGGTGGGTGAAAAAGGTATAGAAAAATGTATGGAAAAGATGCAAAATTGAGACTCAACAGCCACATCAAAACCAAAGCCTTCCAAGTTGGCGGCAAAGTTCTCTTATATGACAGCCGGTTCCAGAAGTTTCCAGGCAAGCTCCAGATGCACTGGTTGGGACCCTACTTTGTCATCGAGATCCGCAACTTAGGAGCCATTCGGTTGGCACAGCTGGACGGTACAGTTCTTCCTGGGTGGGTGAATGGCGCATGCCTGAAACCCTACCAGGAGTAGGTACCTTTCACTTTTCATCAATAACTCTCGCAACCGAGAGAACCCGTAGAGTAGCTTAGTTGAATAACTCTCCCGCAAACGGGATGAGTGTAGGGAGTCTTTTCCGTTCATAGGTCATCAGTCAAATAACTGGTCAGTTGCGGGTACATCACCGCAACCGACTGTGGTCAGGGCGGACCGGTCCAGCGTGTCACAACGCCAGTCCAGCGTGCCGTTCGCGTAGGATCCATCCCCGTGCCAGTGTCAGTCCAGGTCATTTCCGTCAGTCCTTTTGTCAGTCCGTAGGATCACTCAGATCTGCATCATAAATTACCATTAGTAGACAGTACTCGTACCGTAATCATTTGCCATCACCCACAGTTCCCTCAGCCGTCGTGCCCGCCCATCTCCCCATGACGCCGTCAGCAACTGTCAGACTACACACAGGCATGCGATTGATCACACGATTATCGCAGGCAAGAAAGATATTAAGAATTAATTGTCGTTATGGAGTCTCATCAACTCCGTGCGTGCCAGTAGATGACATAACTTGCATGAAGGCTATCAGCACGAGAATGACGGACCAATTCAATTTGGAAGTTGCAGCGACTCCAGAGCATTTGCAGTATCAAAGCGCACCGCACCCAGAAGGGAACTCCAGAAGAATCCTCCAAGTTTACCGGCGCCGCGCCAAGATGTCGAGGGCTCTCTTATCCGTCCCTGAACCAGTGTTGGACAACCGAATTCACCGCGTAGAGTCGCTAGTTAGCAAGTATGACAATGCAGCATGTATGGACGCCAACCTGTCCGACCCAGCTGAATTCCCCCACCTCCATTGGCAGACCTACATGGAGCATCATTACACGCCAGGCAGCAGCTCCAACAGCCGGATGCGACCAGAATTCAGGGGCCTACAACAGTCGTCCTTGATGAATTTGAGGACTCTTCCAGTTTTAGGGAACCACGGGACCGGCCCTGCAATGCACCCGGTTCCTCCTCAGTCGGATACAGAACGGGTCCCTGTGGCTCAATGAGGAAATTCCAATTCATGCCAAAGACATTCATCGGCTTACAGGGCTATCTCAGAATGGCGCAGATGTCTCCGCTGCCGGCCAGACATCCTCCAAGCGTGCCCGAAAGTCGGGTGACTCAGACCTGTACACCAAGTATGGCACTCGCCGGGGGGGCAAAGGTGCCAAAATTGATTTGATCAATAAGCCAGAAATTTGGTTTTCTTGCTACCTTATCGCTAGCAAGACGATGCGGCACTACACGAAGGGAGAGTGCACTCTGGACACAATCTCCATTGCAGAGCACTGCATCCAGGGTGCCAAGTTGAATTGGTGCTCTTTTGTGCTAAAAGAACTCTTCGCGGCCTGCGAAGAGAACTACAAGCGAACCACCAATTTCATTTACGGGTACTTGATTTTAGCTTTCGCCATGTGGAAATGGCACCTTCTTCCCGTCCGGATGCCGGCGGAGACTACCGCGAGCCAGCCTCTCGCGATGAAATACACCCCCTGGCAGGTTTCTTCGGACCCCAGCACCAAACAGGTGAACGTGGAGGCGTTTCGGGCGTGGTACGGGATGATGACAGATGTGGTGACCAACCAGCAACGGGTGCCCAGGCACCTGTTGGATGAGTACAGTGAGTAGGTGTGGTTTGGGGCCAGCCACAGGCACACCTTCCTCCGGCCAACTTGCGTGTCGTACACCACCTTTCACATGGCGCCCCTCAGATTCCAGTTGAATGACGACACCTTTCACTGTGAGGTCTCTGCGTGGCCGGGGGTCGTTTAGCATGTCCGCGACGGGATCACCCGCTATAACTTTGAGCGGATGCTGCCAGCACAGCGGCCTGCCGCGACCGGCGCAGCGGGGTCCTCACAGGTTACGGCGGAACCGCCACAGGATGCAGCTGAGACCGCACCGGACCTGCCCGAATCGCTGGTCCCCATCGTACAGCACCTCAATGCCCAGGTACGACGACTTAACGTGGTAACCTAAGTTGCTTCAAGTGGTGCCCCTATATTTCCCTCCTTTGCTGAATTTCAGATCGGTCGGTCTCGTGCTCCCTCCAATACCACCCCTCTCATTTCTCCCATCCCCACTAACCTGTTCACCTCTGCCACCCCTATCATCACACCGATGGGCAAACCAGGCCCAGAACCCGATTCATCAGACCTCCCTCCATCCAAGAGGGCACGCATTGCTGTCACCGATCCAGTGGTGGATCTTACCGACGATGATCCACCAGCCACTTCACTCCCAGGAACGTTGATCCCGGAGGAACCCCTGATCGATCCGTCAGAGTTCCTCAACCTTCGTCTCCCCCATCCCTCTGTCACCCCATCCACCGCTCCCTCCACCGGCCGCCCACCTGCCACCTCCCCCAATCCATCCAACTCAGCAGCCACTGTCTCAGATTCTCTCATCCGGGAACTTTTCGGAGGTGACCACGGGGTGGAAGTCACCTCCAGTACTGCAGCCGTGGTACCGCCGGTTGACCCCGTGGCCACGCCCCAGCATCCTCCCTCTACTATATCTACCAGGCTAACAAATGGTGGGGCTGATTCGGCTGCCCCTCCCCTAGAGCAGACCACGCAGCAAGACCGGCCGGAGTCCGATATGGCCACCTCGATGCAGCAGCAGACGCCGGTCCATCCTCCTGAAACCTCAAACTGATCAGTGGCCAGTGGCCAACCTTCGCAGGAGTGGGTGCCGGAGTAGGGCGCCCCCAGCACGACCAATGCAGAACCATGGAGTACAGCACAGCTGTACCTACTCATTCAGCGGGCGGCCCTAAAGGCCGAACAGATTCACACAGAGCTGGAGCAGCGGTGTACCGAGCAGCATAATCAGATCACGGTGTTATCACTCAGGTTTTCCTAGAAGTTGTATAAGAGGAAAGTATACCCGAGGTAACCACAAACCAACCTTTTAGATGCAGAATCTAGCCAATCTGCATCCAGAGAGGGCTCTCTCTTTATGATTTATCTTTGTTCTTGGAAAGTTTTAGGCTAGTTATAGATTCAAGAGTTTGTTTTGGGAAAATGGTGGAATCCACAAACTAAGGGCAAGTTTGAGGGCTTTCAGTCCATTGGGCTATGGAGTCAAAGGATGGCTTTACTGGATTTCTATTCTACGCACAAGATGGCTTTACAGGGCAAGATAGCTAGACAGAGAACAATCCTTAAAATTTAAAGTGGATGGGATGATCTTGAAGGGATGAAAGGCAGCTAAGAATCTTTCACCATGTTCAAAGAAAGAAATGAGATGACTACAAACAAAGAGCAATGAAGAATTCTTTATTATAGTAATCAACAATGTTTAAATTAGCAAAGCAAGAGCATTTAAGAATTCATGCTTATAACTAATTTAGAAGAAAACATTGAGAACAACCACATTTGAAATCAGAGTACAATTAAGCAAATTCTGATTCAATCCTTTATGTAAATTATTCAGAAATGGATATGATGATATTATAAACTAATATAAAATTTCAAACAAAGGGTAGAAAAACTTATTGAACTGTAGTCCAACACATGAATCCTGCAACAAGTCCAGTGCTTTAAATCGTCATCCAGTAAGCCACGAATAAATTTCTCCAAAATGCTTTTATTCTGAAAATCTCAATGTTACATCAGAGTCATAGAATCCACCCTCAATGCTCTCTTTGAGGGTTTATTTATACACGAAATAATTGAAAATATCTCACACTATCCTAGCCCATAATCTGGGGTGACTAAGGATTAATTTACAAGTAAACAGGAGACAAATGGTCTCGTAGATAGAATAATAAGTAACTGCTGATGTGTTGTTTCCTTTCTTTATGGATGTGCTGGAGGCAAGTGTTGAAAAAGGGCTTGTTGCTGTCTTCTGGAGTAATTTCTTTGCTTGTTTGATACTCTTTGTCTTTACGGATACTCTTTAACCTGTGCAACTGATACTCTTTTATCTGTACTCATTTTTACCATTTACTTGATAGTAAAGATAAATTCTCATCCTGAAAATAACCTTTATAGAATTTCTAATAAGTCTCTCCACCATGAATCGTCTGGTATCATAGTCCTTTTGAGTTTTCTCAATGTCTCATCTGCTTCTGTGAGTTTGTAAAAGGTGGGCTCATTAGGAAATAGATACTTTATTTCATGTTCCAAATGAAATAAATTCCTCACTCTATCATAGATGTTTCTCCCTGTTGGTAATGTTGATTGTGGTAAACTAGGAGAACAAGCAACTGTATTTTGAGCATGAGCATTTATTTTCTTTACATAGGTTTCTAAGTCCATTATTTGATCCTCTGAGAGCATAGGACTTGGTAACCCACTGTCCAACAAAGCTTGAAATTTCTCTCTGAAAATATTGATATCAACCAAAATATCTGTGCACTTCCTTTCTAAATTTTGCATGAAAGTTCTTTTGATGAAAACTCTCTTTATTTCCAAAACTGTGCCGGTCCTGTCCTCAATCCCTAAAACTGCAAGCTGTTGCTTTGTCCGGGTGTTCAAAAATTGAATAAGTTGATTGGCCTGCTCAGGCCTGCCTCTTAATTCATTTCTGTTTCTGTTTATTTCTTCTTGGGCTATTTTAACCAAATCATTTTGTTCAAAAATAGCTTGAATAGAGGGCCAAATGCCCTTTATTAACTCAATGATGTTACCCCAAAGAATGTCATTTATTTCCTTTAAAGGCTTTTCCAATGAAAGATCTTTTTCCAAAGCCTGAACCAATTTTTCTAACCTTTTTATTTCCCTGGTGTTATCAGCAACTGTCTTTTTAGATGTATCATATTTTTCCTCCAATTTTACTAATTGCAATTTCGTGGTTTGGAGTTCTGTGACCCTTAGTTGTAGACTTTCCATCTGTTTTATTAATTCATCAGAACTAAAACCAGAAGTGTTTACCTGGGATGGCTGTGTTTGCTGACCTATTGTTGTAGTACCTGTGGTTGATGTCTGCCTGATAGTTTCCTGTTCCTGCAAAGCTTGTTCCAATTCCTTCTCCGTTTCACTTAGTCGCTCAGTCATATTTAGGAGCAATTCCATTATTTCTTCCTGTGAATTCCCTTTTAGAACTTCTTGGGTCTGAGGGTGCCTTGAGGCTGGAAATTTTAGCTGCTTCCTCAGTGAAGCTATGTCATCATCTTTCTTCTTTATTAATGCCTCAATACTTTTAATGTCTTTGGGGTTGTGACCCAAACCAATGATTATGTCTTCTAAAGACTTTATTCTATTATCTTTGGCCTGTGAAGAGGCCTTCTCAATCAATTCTTCCATGGATAATGGTGCTAGTTCTTGGTCTGGTTCAAAGTGTAACATGGCATTGATAGCCTGGGGAGTAATGGGAAACAGAACACTTTGATCAGGAGCTATTACAGCCCTTTGAATGGGATCATAGTTTGAATGGCAATAATGGATGATTTCTGGGAAATAAATGACTGAAGGGATGAGATACCTTGGGAAATTGGATTCCCACAACCCTATAAGATCTTGCCCCTTTGAGTATTCGTCTCTGCAGCGACAATAACTCAATAGGGGACTTTCATCAAAATGCAAGTCTTTAATTTGGAAATCTTTATCTACCAAAGGTAAGTATTCCAATTCACGGTGAGGGGCATTCAATGGAGTGATATTCAAAGCTGCCGGGGCCTCCATTTTGGTTCTTGTGGATTCAAAACGGAGGTTTCTGGTTTTCTTCACAGGCCGGGTGCGATTTCTAAAATGAAGGAAATTAACACAAATGCAGTTTCAGGGAGCAATTGCACAGCTTTAAAACCTCTGGGGGAGATCTCAGTGATGAGTTTTAATTATCAATTCAGTAGAAAACAGGGAAAACAGATTTTCTATTGAAGTTCGGGGCGCTGTGAGATAAATACCTGTTCTTGGAAAAAAATTGGCTTTTAACAGGTATCAGGCGATGGCGGGAGTGTACTTGAACACAAGTGCAGTGGAATCTTGGAGCGAAATCAGATAACATAGTAAATTTCAGTGGAAATTCGAAAATCGTAGCAGAAGGCGCTGTTGTTTTCAATAACGAAAATAACAGAAAAACACGAAGAATTGGCTTTATTTACAATTTAAAGGGTTTTTTAGTTTTCCGAGGTGTGACGTCATCAACGTACAGGCTGATGTATGGTGGAGGGGCCGGGCGGTAAGTGGTAAGTCCCCGCACCGCTTATGAGCAAAGGTTGTTTTAGTCGGGAGGGCAGCGATTCCACTGGATCTTTGACGCGTGGCAGGTGAACTATTTGAAAACAACCAATTCCCCGCGCGTTAATGTTCTGACAAAGGATGGGTAGCGGAATTGACGTGGAGCGTCGATCTGTGGAAAGGCGATCGGACGGTGGAAGGTACAGGGAGCTAGCGGGGTACTATCGTGCGGGCCCGGCGGGGTTTTAAACACGTTTTAACGTTATTTAATCATTCCGGGGGGTATATAATCGGCGGAAAGGTATGATTATTAGTTAATTCAGATAATTAACTAATTCCATGGTTATAAAGGAAATAGGGGTCGCGGTGGGGTTAAAAGGTCGGGTGAAAAGCCAGGTGGATGAGCCACGTTGGCATAAAACTTCGGATTTATTTTTTTTTGGTATTAAACATATAAACCATATGTTTAAAGCTTTTTGGATATATGTTTTTATTTTATTATATGGTAAATTAACGAATTTAATTAACTTACCATAGGGGCGGGTTTATATTATAATGATAAATTTAACCAAAGGGCGTATAGTGGGTTTTTATTTGAATGCACGGGGAAATAAACACTTTGGTTAAACTTTATAATAGAGGGGTTTTTTTTGGGTTATTTATAAAAAGGGAGTTATATACTTAGGATAGGGTATTTTACTAGGGATTTAGTAAATAGAGTTAAATGTAAATATGGCAAAGGACAAGGAAACTCAAAATATTTTGCACATCTAAGAAAGTGAGAACTTTTGAAGTAAATTGCAATATCTTATCTTCAATACTTAAACTTAGAATAGCAAGTTATCATGAGGAATTTTTATGGAATTTTGCATGATTTTCCTAAGTAAAATGGGATTTTACTTAGGACAAGGTTAAAGATGGATGATTATAATGATGAATTATCTCAAGTACTTAGGTCTTTTTGATCATTAGGCCGAGGGTCCGGTCCCTCCAGAAGTCAAGGAAATGCCTTGAGCCCCTTTGATCTCCAAATACCTTAGTACTTTGGGGAAAATTAGTAAAACTTTTGAGGGGAAAGTGATGAGGGAAGTTAATGAGTTTGACTTTGCTTGCTGTGATTTTCCAGTGTATTTCCTGCTTTAGTACTTGTGATGAAAGTAAAGGATCAAAAACATGTAGCAGCATCATTCATCAGATAACACTTTGCAGCACCATCTACCTACCCTATCTGCTTAACACTACCATTTTCTCTTCTTTATTAGGGTGCATTTAGACTTGCAAACCCTTTTCAACCTTTTCTTTTTACATGATAAATCTATCTATTTCTACCCTTATTACATTCAAGGGCTCAGATTAAACTGTTGAGCACCTCTTATTAACTCTACCTATCTACTTACCTGCCAAGATTAAACTGTTTGGTCAGATATTTATTCTCTAATCTACAACATAAAATTGAAATATGATTAAGCCAAGTTTAAACATTTTGACTTATTCATGAATTGTGGCAAAGGTTGGACAAGCTGCACACAATTGCTTTATTGCAAAAAATGAAATAGTAGTGGCATTTGGATTTGCACACTTTCCTTGGTCTATTTTTGTTTGGGGTTCATTTCTTTCACTTTTTTGACCAATTTATTTTTCTTACCCTTTGATTTTTCTTTTAGGGTATACCCTCTTTACATTTTTTAAATTTTTTTGATTTTTTGGTTTTCAAGAATATGGAACACCTTTGCTCAAGAAAGAAGGTTTGAACATATTCCATAGTTCAATCAAGACAATCATGAAAAATGAAACCTATTGATATAGGAGTCTAACACTGGCTCCACTTGGGGATGGCTTTTCCTTGTGAAAAGTCAAGAACAGTAGGTCAGATGCCTCAAAATGTCTTCAAACTGAAAGTATGAAATCTTCCTTCTTCTGGTAGCTTTATTTTACATATGATAGTGAAACTTTTGGAACTTAGGGCCTTCACTTCGGGCTTCAATTCCAAGAATTCACCATCCAATCCAAAACCGCATTAGAAAAAAGGATATATTATGTACAAGTTAGAAAAATCAAAACATTCTAGTAAATGGAATCAAAATAATGCTTGAGCATTCGACCATTGACTGGTCCTTCTTCAACTTCTGAATTGTCCAACTCCTTCAAAAAGTATGTGTTGTTTCCCTGCAAGGCATGTATGATATAAGGCCCTTTCCACAAGAAATCAAACTTTCGATGTTTCCCTTTTTCTTCTCTTCTAGAATCCCATCTTAGGACTTTATCACCTAGTTGAAAATCTTCTGCTTTAGTCCTTTTATCAAACATTTTCTTTAGCTTTTCCTGCAAGAATTGTGATCTTTGGTATACCTCTTCCCTGGTTTGTTGCGGGTGGATTGTTTGATTAATTCTTCTTTGAATGTCATTTGGCTCCACTTGAGCCTCCTGAAGTAATTTCATAACAGGAATTCCTAAAGATGATGGGAATCTTGCTTCAAGGCCATAAACTAATTCATATGGACTAGTCCCAATTGATTTCTTAGTTGTAAGTCTGTCTACCCACAATGCATTGGTCAGTTTCTTGTGCCAGTTCTTTTTATTTTCTTCCAATAACTTTTTGATGATATTAATAAGGCTTTTATTGGAGGATTCTGCTAGTCCATTACCCTAAGGGTAATAAGCTGTTGAATGGCCTAAAGTAATATGATATTTACTACAGAAACTAATCATTTTCTTTGACTTAAATGCGGCAAATATCTGAACATCTTTACGGGCGACCAAATATTGAGAAAGTATGTTGGTTTTCTAAAAACCCTATAATCAACGAATCATTGGGTACATCTGTAGGATAGCTTCAATCCATTTAGTGAAGTAATCTGTGGCAGTTAAAATCCATCTGTGTTGCCCTTTGAAGAAGGATGAATTTCTCCAATAAAATCTAACCCCATTGTTGAAAAAGGTCTTTAATGGAAATTGGTTTTAAAAGGAAAAAGTAACAACTTTCTTTTACCTTCAAATATCTGACATTTATGACAAGTTGTTACAAATTTCCTAACATCAGAAAATAAAGTTGGCCAGTAGAAACCAGCTCTTAAGATTTTGTCTGCAGTTGATTTCCAGTAGAGATGTCCTCCACAATCCCCTGCATGAAATTCATTAAGAACTTTATCAACTTCATCTTTTAAGAGACAATTCAACAAGATTCCTTCATGATTTTTCCAAAATAGAGTGCTATCTAAAATACAATATTTCAAAGATGTCATTTTTAAAAATCTTCTTTTGGTTCTGGACAACCCTGGAGGAGCTTGCAGGTTTAATAAAACATGAATTATATCATTGTACCAGGGTGAATCTAAGAAAGCTTGACTGATCTGTGGAGTCGCCATCTCCTGATTGTCATCCAGTTCATTAATGTCTAAGGCTTGGCAATTAGTTTCAGTCATGAGTTGTGCCAAACCTTGACCTTTTATGAGTTTTGTTGGTTTAATCTCAATATCATATTCTAAAATGGTAGCTATCCACTTACCTCTTTTACCTTCAATGCCATCTTGAGTCAAAATATCTTTAACTACCGCATTAGGCACATAAGCTATCACATGAGAATATAATATGTAAACCCTGAAATCTTTAATTGCTTTTACCAATGCAAAAGCCTGTTTTTCCATAATATTGTATTTCAAAGATGCATCCCTAAGTGCTTTACTAAAAAATGCTATTGGTTTTTCACACCCTTGGTCATCTTTTTGAAGTAAAACAGCTGCAACTGTATGTTCAGAAGCAAATGAAAAAATAATAAAATCTCTGTCAAATTTAGGACTGGTCAGAACTGGTGTTCTTGTTAAAGCCATTTTAATTTCTTCGAACGATTGTTTGGCTTCTACAGTCCAGTCAATGCTTGAATCTTTCCTCAACATGTTAGTTAGTAATCTCAGTAACTCTGCTAGACTAGAAATAAACCTTCTTAAGAAATTAATCTTTCCTATGAATGCTTGCAACTCTTTTATGTTTCTGGGGTGGGGTATTTGCAAAATTGCTTGAATTCTTTCTGGATCAATCCTAATGCCATATTTAGAAATAATGTGCCCTAAGAGCTTTCCTTCTTCCAAACCAAACAGTGACTTCTTAGGGTTTAAAGAAATCCCATATTTTCTGCACTTTATAAATACTTGCCTTAAATGATCTAAATGTTCTTGATCTGTTTTAGAGAAAACCGTTAAATCATCTAGGTAAATAACCAGAAAATCATGTATCTCTTTAGCAAAAGCAATATCCATTGCTCTTTGAAATGTAGCTCCTGCATTCTTGAGCCCAAATGGCATTTTGACATATTTAAACGTACCCCATGGTGTTGTGAATGATGTTTTATCCTGATCATCAGGATGAACCAGAATCTGGTTGTACCCTGAAAATCCATCCAGTAGTGATATTCTCGAAGATCCTACTACCCTTTGCAGAATGTGGTCCATTTTCGGCAGAGGATAGTTGTCTTTTAAAGAAACTTTATTCAAATTTCTTAAGTCGACACACAGTCTAATCTCTCATGTCTTCTTTCTTGTTGGTACCAGGTTAGAAACCCATTCTGAGAATCTGATAGGAGCTATAATCCCTGCTTCAAACATCCTTTTGATTTCCTTTTCAATTGAGGGTAATAAAACATGATTTATTCTCCTAAGATTTTGTTTAAAAGGTTTCTGGTCATGTTTCAAAGGTATAGTGTGTTGAATGATGGATGTATCATAAGATTTGAGGTCTTCATAACTCCAGGCAAAAACATCCTGGAATTCTTTTAATAGTTCAACATATTTAACCTTCTGATCTTTTGGAAGAGATTTGGACAACTTGACCATTTTGGGATTTTCTGGGGTTCCTAAGTTGCATTCTTCCATATCAGCCTTTACAGGTTCCATTTTAGGTCTAAATGGAATATCATTTGAGTCAAACAGATCTTCCAAAGGAGTTAATCCTTTGGGCAAATGATTATCTTTCAAATTGATGATTTCTGTCTCATCTTCTATGATCTCATCAGATTCCATGTGTTTCAAATTTTGCATGTCCTTTTCTGTGAATGTAGTTGGATGCAGCATATGAATTGCATTTTCTATTGAAATTTCTATTTTTTGTTCTTTTCCTTTATCAGATTCATCAATAGTTATATCCTCATCTATATTACAGTTAGAAAACTCATTTTGAAGTGTCAAAAAATTATTGATTTGATTGTTATTCACAAATACTTTCCAATTCAAAATATTATCTGGTATAGCAGGCCTATTCCTAATTTCAGCTGAAAACTGATGATTAGGGTCGAAAGGTAACTTGCATGTACTAGCAAACATTGCTAAACTGTGAGCATGCAAATTTTGTTTCCTGGGAATCTTGGCAAGTTGAGCTTGTAAAAATGTGTTGAGAATCTCTACAACTGTCTCTCTGTATTGTTTCAGTCTCATGTCTTTTGTTGAACATTCTCCTTTAATCTGTTGAATGATTAGTTTGGAGTCTCCTATGAATGATACCCTAATAGCTCCTAACTTCTTGACATGTTTAAGCCCTAATAAAAGAGCTTCGTACTCTGCCATGTTGTTAGTGCATTTGAAATTCAACCTATAAGCATGACCCTCTGCATGATTATTCTCAACATTATGTAACCAAATCCCAGCTCCCGCCCCTAGTCTGTTTACTGAGCCATCAAACTCTAAATGCCATAGAATTTCATGTTCATAATCTTCATCAATTGTTTTAAAGTGTTTCTTGACAGGAGCTAGTTGTTTAGTTTCTTCAGGTATTTCTTGATCATCTGTTGTTTCTTTGTTTTCAGAGATTTTTTCAATTTTAACAGTGGTTTTGTTTATGGCTTCCAATTCTGGAGCTTCTATTTCAGTAGGGAGATCTAACTCAACATTGTATAAAATAAAAGAATCCATGTCAGAATGTACAGAGTAAACAGGGAAGTTTTCAGGCTTCTCATGGCTACTGACTAAGTACTTCATCAAGGTTTCTCTATATAATCTTTTAGGCTGACCAAATACTGAAATAGTTGCATATGACATGTCTAATTGAATAGACCCTCCAAGTTTAGCACCCCAAGATCTAGAAAATAACATACCATATTTAGGTGGAATATCAGCAACTACTATGTCCATTAAAACAGACTTAGCAGGGTATTGTACCAAAGTAACACACAGATCTTTAATCAAACCTAAACATTTTACCTGACTAGAATCAAATGAAAACAAATCTTTGTATGGTCTAGTAATATCTAGATTTAATCTTTCCATTACCGCTTTTGGCATCAAATTATGAGATGCTCCAGAATCAAGCATTGCATTATGGAGTATCTTGTCATGAACATTCAGGCTTACATAAAATGGAGGAGTTCCTCCACTTTCAGGTTTGCCATTTACCTCAGGGCCAAAAAGAAGTTTGGGTTGATCATCAAGAATGTTTACTGAATCATCCAATCCAGTAATGTTAATGTTTAGGGACTTGGTAATCTGACTTCTATAGACATCATGTTTAGCCAATTCTGATAAAGGAATAGCTATCTTGAGTTTGCCTATTTCAGCCTCTAGAATGAAAGGTTTTTCCGTCTGAGTTTTAGTGTTTTGCACAGTTGGGTTTTCTCTGTTTTTTGGGTCTTCAATATTTTTCTCTTTTCCATGAATGAAGTTTTGTTTTGAAGATGTTTCTGGACTAACTTCTACTGTTTCTTCTACATTTCCCACAGGAGGAAAAGTATTAGATTGTTGTTTATTGTTTGATTGGTTGTCAGAGACATCTTCAATTATTGGATTTGAAGGGTTGGGAGTTATTCTAGACAAAATTTGTACTTGGGGACTGTTGACTTTACCTTTGATTCTCTGTTTTGCGCTTTTCTGTTTTCTATTCTCCTGCACATCAACTGCTTTTTCTTACGGTTGTATTGTTTATGGACTTTAGGATTGTCATTATAACTTTTCCCTAATTGGCAGTCTCACCACATCGAGTTAAATGCTCTGTTGATATGATCTTCATCATCCCGGGGATAGTAAAGACTTCAGTTCATTTTTTATTACTGGGTTTGTTAATTGCCGATTTTGCGATTCAGAGGTTCTTCTTTGGTTGAATCAACAAAGCTTGAAAATTAATGTCTGTCGAACATTCTTCACTTCATTTGATCCGTGACGTCTCCAAAGTTCGCTTTCAAGAATATCTGATTGCCACCAAAGACTTTCCTCACGTATTTCATCATTCTTAATCTTCTCCATAATTTTCTTTAATGATTACATCCAACTTCTTTTCAAAAGCTGAAGGTTCTTCATTCATAGGCATTCTTCTTTCTGCCCTAGCTCTGGCTCATTTTTCTATCAGATTTGCTTCTACACTCACCACTATGCTTTGCATTTCCTCTAGTGTTTGAGGAGCTCTTTCCCTGAGGGAATAAGCTATATCAGAGTCAAAACCATCTGGAAATTTAACCAATACAGAGTCAGGTGGGGGTCTTAGGTTTTGAGGAACTGCATTATATGCTTCATTGAATCTTATGATGTAATCTTGTATGGTTTCATTAGGTCTTCTTCTTAATTTTTCAAATTCTGATAGGATCTGAGATCCTTCTTTTTCTCTCATCTATTCAAAAATGCCCTATACAAAGCTTCTAAATCAGCAATATTGTTCGGGGCAAGAGCCCTAAACCAAGTTATAACTTCTCCAGTAAGACTCTGAACGAAAATTCTCATTCGGATATTATCAGTATCAATCTCATAAAACTCAAAGTAATCAATCATCCTTTTGGTGTGTTGTTGAGCTGTGTAAGTACCTGATCCATCAAAAGGTGTGATCTTACTCTGGTAATCCTGAGGTAAAGCTGGAGGGTTGGCTGGTAACTGTAAAGTGGCATATCGATTAGCCATTGGAAGATAAAGTGAGGTAATAGGAGTTGATGATCTGGCAGGAGGAGATGGAGGAGTAGAAGGGATAACAGGTGTTCGAAAAGTTTGAGAAAAAGTGACTGAACTTGGAGATGCTTCAGTAATCACAGAAATGTTTGAACTTTCTTCAAAGGTTTGTTCAGACTGAATAGAGTTATGCAATTCTCTGTCAAGATGATGTGAAACAAATCTGTATTGCAAATCTTCAAAGAACAATGGATCTGGAACTAATCTAGATAATTCAGTTTCAGAAAAATTCACAAACAAAGATGTTTCAAATCGTGCATCAAAAGGAATGTCATCAATATATATAATTTTCACAGGACAGGATGCAGATCTAGAAAGTGGTCTAGAACTTCCTGTGCTCTCCTGACTTCCTCTTTCAGAACTTTCTTGACTTCCTTGTCTTCTAAGAATCCTGGGAATCAGATTTGGATTTTCAAATATTGGTGGTGGATTGGGGTCAGGGTTTGACCTGGTATGTCGAATCCTTTCTGAAGCCAGTTTTCCTAGACTATGTGTTTTTTGGATTTTTGATTTTAATTGAAAGAATAAATACAACTTCTACAAATTCTTTAAGAAATAATGATGTGTGATTAAAATTTTCTCAAAGATCTGTTTAAACTTAGAGAATCTGATTGAATATTTTGAAACTAAAGTTCAGTATATAAGTTAAATCAGAGATAGACTGAAGCAACATTTATTTACTTTTGCAATTGCAGAGCAAAAGCAATTTCAAAGGCTACCTGGCTGATCTTCAGACTCTGTCTATAGCTTATAAATTAAACAATAATATCAATAAAATGATTCAGATTCCCCAGTATGGTCGCCACTATGTTATCACTCAGGTTTTCCTAGAAGTTGTATAAGAGGAAAGTATACCCGAGGTAACCACAAACCAACCTTTTAGATGCAGAATCTAGCCAATCTGCATCCAGAGAGGGCTCTCTCTTTATGATTTATCTTTGTTCTTGGAAGGTTTTAGGCTAGTTATAGATTCAAGAGTTTGTTTTGGGGAAAATGGTGGAATCCACAAACTAAGGGCAAGGTTGAGGGCTTTCAGTCCATTGGGCTATGGAGTCAAAGGATGGCTTTACTGGATTTCTATTCTAAACACAAGATGGTATTACAGGGCAAGATAGCTGGACAGAGAACAATCCTTAAAATTTAAAGTGGATGGGATGATCTTGAAGGGATGAAAGGCAGCTAAGAATCTTTCACCATGTTCAAAAGAAAGAAATGAGATGACTACAAACAAAGAGCAATGAAGAATTCTTTATTATAGTAATCAACAATTTTTAAATTAGCAAAGCAAGAGCATTTAAGAATTCATGCTTATAACTAATTTAGAAGAAAACATTAAGAACAACCACATTTGAAATCAGAGTACAATTAAGCAAATTCTGATTCAATCCTTTATGTAAATTATTCAGAAATGGATATGATGATATTATAAACTAATATAAAATTTCGAACAAAAGGGTAGAAAAACTTATTGAACTGTAGTCCAACACATGAATCCTGCAACAAGTCCAGTGCTTTAAATCGTCATCCAGTAAGCCACGAATAAATTTCTCCAAGATGCTTTTATTCCGAAAATCTCAATGTTACAACAGAGTAATAGAATCCACCCTCAACACTCTCTTTGAGGGTTTATTTATACACTAAATAATTGAAAATATCTCACACTATCCTAGCCCATATTTTGGGGTGACTAAGGATTAATTTACAAGTAAACAGGAGACAAATGGTCTCGTAGATAGCATAATAAGTAACTGCTGATGTGCTGTTTCCTTTCTTTGTGGATGTGATGGAGGCAAGTGCTGAAAAAGGGCTCGTTGCTGTCTTTTGGAGTAATTTGTTTTGCTTGCTTGATACTCTTTGTCTTTACGGATACTCTTTTAACCTATGTAACTGATACTCTTTCATCTGTACTCATTTTTATCCTTTACTTGATAGTAAAGATAAAATTCTTATCCTGAAAATAACTTTTATAGAATTTCCAACATTTCATTCCACCATTGATTATCTGGTATCATAGTCCTTTTGAGATTTCTTAATGTCTCATCTGCTTCTGTGAGTTTGTAAAAGGTGGGCTCATTAGGAAATAGATACTTTATTTCATGTTCCAAATGAAATAAATTCCTCACTCTATCATAGATGTTTCTCCCTGTTGGTAATGTTGATTGAGGTAAACTAGGAGAACAAGCAGCTGTATTTTGAGCATGAGCATTTATTTTCTTTATATAGGTTTCTAAGTCCATTATTTGATCCTCTGAGAGCATAGGACTTGGTAACCCACTGTCCAACAAAGCTTGAAATTTCTCTCTGAAAATATTGATATCAACCAAAATATCTGTGCACTTCCTTTCTAAATTCTGCATGAAAGTTCTTTTGATGAAAACTCTCTTTATTTCCAAAACTGTGCCGGTCCTGTCTTCAATCCCCAAAACTGCCAGCTGTTGCTTTGTCCGGGTGTTAAAAAATTGAATAAGCTGATTGGCCTGCTCAGGCCTGCCTCTTAATTCATTTCTGGTTCTGTTTATTTCTTCTTGGGCTATTTTAACCAAATCATTTTGTTCAAAAATAGCTTGAATAGAGGGCCAAATGCCCTTTATTAACTCAATGATGTTACCCCAAATAATGTCATTTATTTCCTTTAAAGGCTTTTCCAATGAAAGATCTTTTTCCAAAGCCTGAACCAATTTTTCTAACCTTTTTATTTCCCTGGTGTTATCAGCAACTGTCTTTTTAGATGTATCATATTTTTCCTCCAATTTTACTAATTGCAATTTCGTTGTTTGAAGTTCTGTGACCCTTAGTTGTAGACTTTCCATCTGTTTTATTAATTCATCAGAACTCAAACCAGAAGTGTTTACCTGGGATGGCTGTGTTTGCTGACCTGTTGTTGTAGTACCTGTGGTTGATGTATGCCTGATAGTTTCCTGTTCCTGCAAAGCTTGTTTCAATTCCTTCTCCGTTTCACTTAGTCGCTCAGTCATATTTAGGAGCAATTCCATTATTTCTTCCTGTGAATTCCCTTTTAGAACTTCTTGGGTCTGAGGGTGCCTTGAGGCTGGCAATTTTAGCTGCTTCCTCAGTGCAGCTATGTCATCATCTTTCTTCTTTATTAATGCCTCAATACTTTTAATGTCTTTGGGGTTGTGACCCAACCAATGATTATGTCTTCTAAAGACTTTATTCTATTATCTTTGGCCTGTGAAGAGGCCTTCTCAATCAATTCTTCCATGGATAATGGTGCTAGTTCTTGGTCTGGTTCAAAGTGTAACATGGCATTGATAGCCTGAGGAGTAATGGGAAACAGAACACTTTGATCAGGAGCTATTACAGCCCTTTGAATGGGATCATAGTTTGAATGGAAATAATGGATGATTTCTGGGAAATAAATGACTGAAGGGATGAGATACCTTGGGAGATTGGATTCCCACAACCCTATAAGATCTTGCCCCTTTGAGTATTCGTCTCTGCAGCGACAATAACTCAATAGGGGACTTTCATCAAAATGCAAGTCTTTCATTTGGAAATCTTCATCTATCAAAGGTAAATATTCCAATTCACGGTGGGGGGCATTCAGTGGAGTGATATTCAAAGCTGCCGGGGCCTCCATTTTGGTTCTTGTGGATTCAAAACGGAGGTTTCTGGTTTTCTTCACAGGCTGGGCGCGATTTCTAAAATGAAGGAAATTAACACAAATGCAGTTTCAGGGAGCAATTGTACAGCTTTAAAACCTCTGGGGGAGATCTCAGTGATGAGTTTTAATTATCAATTCAGTAGAAAACAGGGAAAACAGATTTTCTATTGAAGTTCGGGGCGCTGTGAGATAAATACCTGTTCTTGGACGAAAATTGGCTTTTAACAGGTATCAGGCGATGGCGGGAGTGTACTTGAACACAAGTGCAGCGGAATCTTGGAGCGAAACTAGATAACACAGTAAATTTCAGTGGAAATTCGAAAATCGTAGCAGAAGGCGCTGCTGTTTTCAATAACGAAAATAACAGAAAAACACGAAGAATTGGCTTTATTTACAATTTAAAGGGTTTTTTAGTTTTTCGAGGTGTGACGTCATCAACGTACACGCTGATGTATGGTGGAGGGGCCGGGCGGTAAGTGGTAAGTCCCCGCACTGCTTCTGAGCAAAGGCGGTATTAACCGCGAGGGCAGCGATTCCACAAAGTTGTTGACGCGTGGACGGGTGACTAGTCAAATACCACCCATCCCCCGCTGGTTAAAACGCTGACAAGGGATGGGTAGCGGGGTGAACGCTGGCCGTAGATCTTACAGTGCGAGATCGGACGGCGGAAAGGACAAAAAGATGGTGGGGTTTCGTGTGCGGGCCCGACGGGTTTTAAAACATAATTATCTTTATTTAAACATCCCGTGGCGTTTCTAATTGGTGAATGAGGTTGGTTATTAACTAACTCAGATAATTAGTTAATCCCGCTATATAATGGAACTAGGGGTTGCGGTGGGTTTTAATCTTTGAGGAAATGCCAGGTGGATGAGCCACGTTGGCATAAAACTTCAGATTTTTTTTTTTTTGGTATTAAACATATAAACCATATGTTTAAAGCTTTTCGGATATATGTTTTTATTTTATTATATGGTAAATTAACGAATGTAATTAACTTACCATAGGGGCGGGTTTATATTATAATGATAAATTTAACCAAAGGGCATATAGTGGGTTTTTATTTGAATGCGCGGGGAAATAAACACTTTGGTTAAACTTTATAATAAAGGGTTTTTTTTGTGTTATTTATAA
This sequence comes from Pinus albicaulis, assembly GCA_034641835.2. NCBI lineage: Eukaryota > Viridiplantae > Streptophyta > Pinopsida > Pinales > Pinaceae > Pinus > Pinus albicaulis. The sequence goes on along the minus strand of CM076573.1, from coordinate 559,387,480 downwards.
AAAGGGAGTTATATACTTAGGATAGGGTATTTTACTAGGGATTTAGTAAATAGAGTTAAATGTAAATATGGAAAAGGACAAGGAAACTCAAAATATTTTGCACATCTAAGAAAGTGAGAACTTTTGAAGTAAATTGCAATATCTTATCTTCAATACTTAAACTTAGAATAGCAAGTTATCATGAGGGATTTTTATGGAATTTTGCATGATTTTCCTAATTAAAATGGGATTTTACTTAGGACAAGGTTAAAGATGGATGATTATAATGATGAATTATCTCAAGTACTTAGGTATTTTTGATCATTAGGCCGAGGGTCCGGTCCCTCCAGAAGTCAAGGAAATGCCTTGAGCCCCTTTGATCTCCAAATACCTTAGTACTTTGGGGGAAATTAGTAAAACTTTTTAGGGGAAAGTGATGAGGGAAGTTAATGAGTTTGACTTTTCTTGTTGTGATTTTCCAGTGTATTTCCTGCTTTAGTACTTGTGATGAAAGTAAAGGATAAAAAACATGTAGCAACATCATTCATCAGATAACACTTTGCAGCACCATCTACCTACCCTATCTACTTAACACTACCATTTTCTCTTCTTTATTAGGGTGCATTTAGACTTGCAAACCCTTTTCAACCTTTTCTTTTTACATGATAAATCTATCTATTTCTACCCTTATTACATCCAAGGGCTCAGATTAAACTGTTGAGCACCTCTTATTAACTCTACCTATCTACTTATCTGCCAATATTAAACTGTTTGGTCAGATATTTATTCTCTATTCTATAACATGAAATTGAAATATGAGTAAGTCAAGTTTAAACAGTTTGACTTATTCATGAATTGTGGCAAAGGTTGGACAAGCTGCACACAATTGCTTTATTGCAAAAAAATGAAATAGTAGTCGCATTTGGATTTGCACACTTTCCTTGGTCTATTTTTGTTTGGGGTTCATTTCTTTCACTTTTTTGACCAATTTATTTTTCTTACCCTTTGATTTTTCTTTTAGGGTATACCCTCTTTACATTTTTTAAATTTTTTGATTTTTTTGGTTTTTCAAGAATATGGAACACCTTTGCTCAAGAAAGAAGGTTTGAACATATTCCATAGTTTCAATCAAGACAATCATGAATAATGAAACCTATTGGTATAGGAGACTAACACATGGCGCTTACTGAACAGCGCAATCAGCTGACTAGGGAGAGGACCTATCTACAGGAGCAGGTCAACATTGCTGCTCAGGTGTTCTCCAACTTATGGCCCGCTGCAAGGGCTCATTATGCCCCACTTCCTGCCAATATAGCGGAGGACAGTATAGCACTCCAGGCTCACCACCTCAGGACTGTTTTCACTGTTGTTTGAAGGGAGAACCAGGAACTCCAAGCAGCGTTAGCCGCACGGCCTACCCTTCCAGATCCACCGAGTGTCCATTCAGAACAGGTGACTGCCAAGCAGACTCAGGCAGTTAGTATGCAGGCAACCCTCCATTCCACTGCGGCTGCGGCTTCCGCCCTTCTGCGAAGTCTGTAGGAGTGCTCACTCGCTCTAACTGTCAAGATGCAGCCTATCGCTGCCCAACTGCAACAAATTTCCCGTGACATTCAGGAGACCGTGGACCCAGCACGGTTAGATCAGCTCTATGCCCAGGCGGACGAGCTTGAAATTCAAATGCAACAGACTGAGGCCAACACGGCAGCGGCCAAACAGGTCATTCGGGAGATTCGTCCGCCCATTCGCGCTAATGCCGACTCCATACAACAGCTGGATGCCAAGGTCGAAGCCCAGCTTGCCACGCTGTTCGGGGCTGTCCCGACGACTATAGACGAGGCCGCCGCCACCTGGATCTCTGAAGAAGCCGACTTACTTATGCAGGAATGGCAGCAAGTGGTGGCAGACTTCACCGGGCTTCGAGATGGAGCGCTCCGCAGGGTCCCGAAGTTGGGGCCCTTGTTTGAGCAACCACATGGCGGAGCATAGCAGGAAAGGGCGTAGGGTGAAGGCACAGCAGAACAGAGCACGGGAGCTAGCGAGGAAATGGAAGTAGAGACTGTTATTTGTGATTGACTCGTGGACGAGTCAAGGAATTGTGGTCGGGGCCTGTTGGGGCCCTTGTTTTTGTTTAGTTTTGAAATCTTGGCTAAGACATTTTAAATTTTGACCCTTTTTGAGTTGTGGTACGAATACACATGGCAACCGCGACCGCGCTGCAACTACCAGGAGTCGCGGAGCTACCAAGGTGGCACGAAAGCATGCGATAGCTGGAGATAGAACAAGGACAAGTGCAGATGAGAGAAACACACAGCAAACGACAGGAAGTAGAACACGAAGATAACAGGAGAGAAGCCGGGAGAAGCCGAAGTAGGAGCCACAGAGGAACTGATAGTCGCACGAGCGGGTGAATAAATAACAGTCACCCGGCTGAAACGAAGAGGATGCTGAAGAGGTTGCGAGGCTCGAGACAGGGAAAGACGCACAGAGCAACTGCGGAGGAATCATGCATGTTCTTCATATGGTTTCTTATCTTCTCTATTCTACCTTTCTATTCCGAAATCCATCTGTATCAGATTTGTGAGCTATCAGTGAGAATGCCATGTAATCATGTGTTTGGCCAAGAGATTAATACAATGGAAGGTTGTTGTCTCAATAAGATGTTCATGTGCTTGTAATGTGTTCATGCTGGTCTAAAATTTTATTTGCGAATGTCTGAATGCTTATTAAGTGATCTTGCGTATATAACTTTGTATATGTAATGGATGCACTGTCCTTCTTTAGTTGTGGGTTTGTTCCTTGCCATTGATCTCATCCCCTTCTGCATGTGGTTGCGACACGCCTAGGGTGAGACGCACTGCTCTTCAGAGCAGGGTGAAAATGTTGGCGTGTTCCTAGACTAAACTGGACCCCTTGTTAGCCACAACTCTTGAACCTGGGTCTTGTCCGCGAGACCTGACTTCTCGCCAACAGGAATTATTGTCATCTGCGGAGTGGCATGTGAAGTCCCATCTATACTAATCAGCTCATAGTGTATAGAGGATTTATAGAAATTCTTCCATGGTTCCTCCTTCGGCCATTGCAATACCCCGATGACCCAATTGTAGTAGACTCTCACACAATGGTCTTTGTAAATTCCCCTTCTATCATACAGATTGAATTATTTTGTACCGATCTCAAATTTTACTATAGATTTCACTTCAGTATCTCCAACTTTGAGATTCTTAATCTTTTATGACATGCAAATGAAGAGTGGGCCATGGTTCTTTCTTTTTCCTATGCAGTGCTACCGACAACCCTGTGGTGAGATGATATGACACTTCTTGCATGTGAAGCTTGTCGGTGGCATACCTTCGAAAAATATGTGGAAACTTCTATCCACCGAATAGTCTAATGAGTGTGACATCCGGTAAGGAAAACCAATATTCTGTCTCTAATATTTCCTCCATTTCTCATCATGACATGCACAGTGGATCCTCCTAAAAAATAAGCTTGTACAATGGGATGATGAAGTGATCAGTTAGTTGTTCCATAACTCCTCTATGGATACAATCTAAAAGAAACTTACAATAGATATACACGATAGTTTCTTGTGGAGTACATATCTAGTTCATGCCAGGAAAATGATTCTATGCACATATTGCATCCAGTAAGTATGAAGACATATAAAACCTTGGTCGCTCACCCTTGGGGGGATCCCAGGATTGTGCTACATGGGGTATCAACTGATGAGCTAAAAAATCTGACTAGTTGGACGACTTCCCCTCATTCACCACTTGGCTCAATAAGATTTCCCACCCCTTATGAAAGGTCTCCATGCTCTGTTGACCATATACTCTGCAAGCCAAGATGACCAAAAGTTGGTAGGCCTTCTTGAGTGACTTTTTCTTGTATGAATGGGTGGGTTTCTATCGAAACTTCGATGGCTCCTTCACCCAACCACTAATAATATCTGTTGTGATCACATAGCCGTGGGTAGCATAGAAGAATGAGTCCATAATATTAACTAGATTGGGAATATGATACATACACTGATAATAATTTTCCAGAAAGGTAGCAAGCTTATTTCCGTTGGCACTGATCAATGTCATAGTTTTTCCATTAATGTGTGAGACAATCTAGATGATGCCATCTACACATGGGAAGGCTGGATATATTCATGCAACCTTGTATAATCCTGACCAGTAGATATAGAGATATACCTGTTGATCTTCCATATTTTCCTCGAAGTATGTTGAAAGAGAATCTTTAACCAACTTCCATGTCATTGTTGTTTCCTTTTCTATAAATAATTGAGTGTCCACATATACTGGCAAGTTAACCGGACCTTGCTAAACTGCTTCCCCAATAGTGATTTCAATGGTTTCTTTTGAAGAATATCAACACCTCTCTTTGGTTCCATGGTAACAGTGACTGTTGGGAGAGGTGCTCAACAACTTAGATACATGTGGGACAAAAAAGGCACTCATGGAAAGAAAATATCAATATTTTTCAAATATACTTTCAAGGAATGTTCAAGTAGCCAAACGAAAAACTAGAGAGAAGGATTGTGCAATTTTCATTGACAAGAGGAACTGCCTGCCTGTGGGAAATATGCACTGCACAGTCCCAACAATCAGGGATGAATCTTGTGGCTTGAGACTGCACAATGCACAATTGAACTTGGGAAATGGTCTGGGAGAGACTACGCATTACATAGTCTCAGTGGCCAGGGATCCAGGATGAGCCTTGGAACTACGTAATGCACATTGCACATTTACAAAGGCCAAGGTCTTGACTTGAGCCTTAGGATTGCATAGTGCCCATCCAGGCAAAGTGAAAAACGACCAAGGAAATTGTACATATGCCCAAGGGAAGTGTGAAAAATGAGTAGATATATGTGATGCTGAGGGATTGAGTGAATATATGACTAAGTTTGAATTAATCGATGTGAATCAAGTGAATTAACTAAGTAAACGAAAATAAAACCAAATCGGTGAGGAGAGTCGCCACAATGACGACCATTGGTGAAAAAATAACGAAAATGATTCGACACTTGTGAAAGGAAAACAACAACTTGAAACAACACTTCTACAAGCTAAAACTTGTTAAAGTTCCAACATGCATGAAGATAAATAAGAAAAACAACACTCACACAATAAAAACAATAAAAAACGATAGAAAAAGCGACAAAAAGTGATAAAAGTGACACTCACCCAGAAAAGCGATGACAATCGCACTGAAGGTTCCTTGATCACCTCGGGAATGCTATATCTCTAAGATCAAATGTGAAAATGATCTCCAGAGGCATCTATTAAAAATATTTTTGAAATTATGGTTTATGGCGCGCATGCCTAAAATCAAGTAAAAAGCAACATATGGCGGAATTTTCTAAAAATAAGAAGTGTGCCTCCTTCGGATTACTAAAAACAGGTCCCTATTTTTTATGGATGGTTTTTTCTTTTCCATAAAAAAATTTCATGCACATTACTGACAAAGATTGTGCAATTCTGGGGAAGTGGGAAATGTTTTGGCTCAGTGCACTACGCAATTTCTAAGCTCAGTGAGAAATTGCATAGTTTCTGGGATCAGTGATGGGATTCCTTCCATGACTGAGCAGTTTATAAGCTAAGGGATGAATTCCAGTCTCAACTGTGCAATTCCAATCATCAAGGTTGCTTTCCCTGAAGGATTGTGTAATTTCTGGGGGCAAGCCTAGAGTTGTTGTCCAACCAAGTTAGGAGGTCAGCTTGTGACTTAGAAAGATTAGCTAAGTGTGAAAACAAGTCAACACAAGCATAGATGGGAAGGATAAGTCTAAATTAAAAAATGAATACTTGATAACAGTGCAAGATAATCTCCTACGAGTATAATGTTATGCTCCAAAATGTAAGCATAAGAAAAATTTTGGAGGGTGTTTGTAGCTACTACAACACTTCTCTTGAGCGCATGAGCACATCCTAAACCAACAAATGATTCTCCTTCGTACTTTAGACCTGCACCATGCACCCCTTTAATTCTCTCTCTCTTGCTTGAGTGCATAAGTGTACCTTGAAGGCTTCTTCTTGTGAGCCTCGATGATTTTAACTGTGCCCTCTTAATCAAGCCTCTTTCTTTTAACCCTCTCACGGGCATGTCATGAGATGATCATTCCATGAGCTACTTAATGATAGAATATATGTTTTAAGACTTATTTCTCTTTTTCATGAATGATTTTCATTGGTAGGAGCACCTTCTTAGCATGAAAAGGTAATAATAAAAGAATATGTCAAGGAGGAAGCATAAAGAAACACCCACGAAGAAGTAGAATAGAAGAGAACCATCATGGAGACATGAAGCACATCATGGACCCAAACAAAAAGAACGCACTGCATGGTAACTCAAAGGATTTCAATATTGATCAAAGACCCTTTGGAGGGTGAATATAATCAACGAAATGGATCTTTCTTGAAGATGAAGCATAGATCAGATCTATCATCAAGAATGTAAGATGAAGTTGCAAGGAAGACAAATTGGCATTTCCACCTCATTATGAAGTTCATGTCATTAATGTCAAGTTGTAACTTGTACAAGAGTCATCATAATAGTCAATGTGTGTCCATGTGTCAAGCCACATCATCATGTGGAATGTAATGATGTATTCTAAATAAAAGGACAAAATGTAATGTGTGGAATTCCAATAGTCATATGTGGAATATGAAAAGTCACTTAATCATATATGGACAAAATATCCTTAGGAGAAGTCCAAAAGTCAGTTTGAATTTCAATAGTTTTTTATAATTTCAAAGGAGATATTATAAGTCCAAGAGTCATGAGGTTAAACCAAGATTCATGGGGAGATGAAAGATCATTCCTCCTGTTATAAAAGCAACCTCATAACTCAAGCAAGGGGATTTTGTATCCTTAAGATTTGGAGAGCTAGTATTGTATTCTCTACTTGGCATAGGAGAGAAAACCATTCTTTGGAGAAGTAATAAGTGAGTTAACGTTCCACTACTGGAACTAGTTCTTCATCATTGTAACTATGCACTTGGATCTTTCACGAACTTGAAATTCAATGAGCCAACACATTTTCATGCATGTATCAAAAATGTCTTAGGACTATTCTTGGGATGTTTACGGTATATGTTGTGTTCATATGTACTGGAGAAATCAAAATATTTCAATGGCTTTGGTACTTATATTGTTGAGTGTGTGTTGTATTTTTGTTACAATCGTTATGCGAACTATTTTATGTGCCCGTACGATGTATTCAATTCCATATTTCTTAAGATGATACTTGTGCTATTTCCTATGAAATAATGCATCACGGTCATAGAGATAAGGACTCCTATCACTATTCCACATATGTCTAATGGTATCACATCTAAATCCACTTCATCAATGTAATTAGCTGTGATGGAAAACTTTAATCGACACTGCTTTGTGACATGAATCTGAGTCTGTTCCTTTATCCAACCTAATGGGTATGTTCTTGGATAATTCTGTGTCTCCAAAACCAATTTCTTAACTAATGATTCAGATATTAAATTTTCCTGTGATCTTGTGTCAAACAATGTATCTATTTTTGTGTGCTTAGAAGTTACCCTTATATGAAATAACTCAATTCTTTTAGCTTCATCCAAGTAATTAATGTTTTAAGAAGAAAAATTACTTGAACTTGAACTAGCATCAGAATTTTTACCTGTCATAACCATTGCAGTGATTTTCCCTTCATCACATGAATTGGAGTCCAAGTCTTTTTGGATTGTTGTATCAGCCTTATTTTCAACTTTCTTTTTTTGGAACTTTTTTGGCTTGAGTTCCAGGTGAAGTTTCCAACATCGGGCTTCATCATGTCCGATCCTCTAGCAATGAGTATAGATAGGTCTTTCATCTTCCTTCTGAGCTGCAGCTGTCTTCTTTCCTTTTGAATTGTACTTCTTCTTTCTGTCTTTTGACTCTAATTGTTTGGATATCTTTGGTGAAAAATTGAATGGCCTGGAACTTGATTCGACATGTATGTCTTGAACACATACTTCATCAAAGTCATTAGGATTGAACATCAATAATGTTTGCTAAAAGTATGAATGTAAGCTACCAATGTTCTTTAAAAAAGTTTCTCATGTATCCAAAGGAATACCAAGTGCCAACGCTTTCTTCCTGAATTCCAAAGTGAACTCTTGAACATTCTATCCCTTACATTGTCACAAACACTGCCAATCAATAACATCTTGTTGTCCGTAACCCAGCGGATAGAATTGTTTCTTTAGAGATTTCAAAAACTTAGACCATGAGGAGATTATTCTACCTTTACGCTTTCAATCTATCTGTGTTTTACTCTCCCACCAGATTAAAGAAATTCCCCCCATTCTAAGAGTAGCTAATTGGATCTTTGTCTTATCATAAGAAATGTTTTGAATATGAAAATACACTTCTAACTGTTTTATCCAATTATCTAGTTTCTATGGGTTCATTTCGCCATCATAAATAGGTAACTTAAACTTTACATCAAGTTTTAAAACAAATTTCTAAGGTTTCTTATCTATTTCAGATTCTGAACTAGAAGAAGAATAAGATGATGATGATGGAGATGATGGAGGATAAGGAGGTTTATCTGCTTTTCCTTTACCCTTTTCCTTCTTTGATGCCTTGGACAAAGAAGCTGCATCTCTCGCCTTCTTATCTTCATATAGTTATCTCAACATTTGTTGCATGTTTAGAAACATTTGTCGAATTTTATTCTAAACCATGTGCTTCACTTTAAGAGTTTCATTGGTTTCAATGTTTTCAGTCCCTATCATCATCGATTGATGAATGAATTTCCACTTTCCAATCTCTGGATCAAACTCCTCAAGCTTTCCTTCTCCACTTTGCAATCCCAACTTGGTTAACATCCACTCGAAAAAAAGACTACAAAGCACAACTTTCTTTGATACCAAAATATATGATCTGAATGTGATCGATTATGTGCTGAGATAGTTTGATTAGTTTGCCATTAAGTGAATTGATCGTTAACTCATGAATGTTTTAATGTGGAAAACTGAAGGAAATCATTTACGAATTAAACCAACAGGAAAATTAAGAATGAAAACACAGCAAAGAACAAAGAGAAGAAATAACAAACAATGATTACGGAGTTCGTCCCTGGTGGACTATGTCTCTGGGTCCGCTTTCAAGATGGGCGTCCGCTTTATTAAGATTGATCCGAGAAATTATTTACACAACAAAACACCAAACTGTTCATGCTCGCAGGCACTTCTGGTCACTGTCAATAGGAATCTCTCTCTCTCATCTTTCCAATGCGTACACTCAATTCCGCCTCTGGACAGTCGAGCAATGATGAAAACAAAGATTTCCTTTAACCCTCTAAATCTGAACTCCAAACTCTCAATGTCCTTCATGAATAAAATTTCATGGTTTAAATAAGTTCATCATCAAACTTCTCAAAGTCAAATTTGGCAAGTTGTTGAGAAAATTTGGTGATTTGGGTCTCGGTTCTATCACATAATGACACCTAGTGACTAGTGGATAAGGGGTTTTAAATAGAACCTTAGCACAAATTTATTAAAAAAAAACCCAAAATAGCACCATAGGATATAATTTGTCCTTGACAGTCAACCAAACCCAATGGAATTGCCAACGGTCGGCATGTGACCAAGATATTTTGGCGGAAACTGATGTGATTGGATCTGTCGGTTGCAGTCTATCCGAATTTTTTTGTGACATATGCATGTGACAAAAATATCCGATGGTGGCAATCAAATTTTAAAAAGCTGACGGTTCAGACTCCACCTATTTGCTGTTAACCCTTATGCTTTCTCACATGATTATAGAGCTCCGACGTGGTTAACATGCGCAGTTTAAGATTGTTTTGCATTTTTGTTTTAATATATAGTCCGCAAGTGGGTTTTTGACATAGTTTTATTTGCACTAGGGTTTTAACACCATAGGTTTAATGTTTAGGTGTATAACATATGTTTAGTGTTAGGTTTTAGGTATTTAGGAATAGGATTTAGTTCCTTTATGTTAGCCCCCCTATGAAATTTTTGACAAGCAAATAGGGGGCTAAATCATTGTTGAGTCTTCAAGGAATGCATTTCCTTTGAAAACACAGTCTTCTTGAAGCCTCTATGTGCCTTTTATCCTTTGATCAGATCCCCTCTGCTGATTCCCCTTATAAGCCTCTCTGCTATGTGAAGAAATGCCCAAAGGCCCCCTTTTTCCCTTTTATTTCATCCCCCTTGTCTTCCCCTTCTATTCCCCTTTTACCCCTTCAAATCCCCTAAAATCCCCTTTAAATTCCTCCCCTACTCCTTGTTTTCCCTTTTTCCCCTTCTATTCCTCTATCGTTACCTTTCCCCGGCCCTCAAATTGCATTAAAATGGGCTAAAACCTCTTCCTGACCTTATTATAGGCCTAGCCCCTTTCTGCCAGCCCCTGCTAACCAATTCCCCACATATGACCCCGCGCTGGGACCAAGCGCTTAAGTCCCAAGCGCTAATCGCAATCAGAAGTCGGGCGAGTGCACAACTCCTTTGTTATATTCAAAATTCCCGATGCGATTTGCTTAACACATATGTCCCGCAGGGCGTTCCGCACCGTTGATCTTCCGCGGAGATATAACGGCTGGGCGCTAATCGCAGCCCCCCGCTTAATCGCAATCGCAAAGTTCTGTGTGTGCCCTCCGATCAATCGCGGGTCTCAATCTCGATCCCCCGATTGCTTCTCCGCCGTTGATCTGCCCCGTGATCCGACGGCCAGTGCTCAATCGCACCCCCGCCCGATCGCTGATCGCAAGTCCTTCTCCCGACGCTCCGATTCAATCCTGACCGTCCATCCTTCCCACGATCCGAAGGCCAGCGCTCAATCGCACCCTCTCCCGATCGCTGATCGCAAGTCCTTCCTCCCGTCTCCCGATTAAATCACAGCCGTCCATTTCCCTGCTGATCCTACGGCTCAGCACTAATCGCTTCATTCCCTTCGCACCTCCTATTTCTCCCTCCGATGGATTGTGATCCGTTGATCTGGACCCGAGATCAACGGCCAGCGCTCAATCGCAAGCCCCTCTCCGATCGAAATCGCAAACCGTTTCGTCTGACCCCCGATTGCGATTGCCCGATTGAATCCTGGCCGTCCGTTCCCTCCTAGATCTGACAGCTCGAGTTCAATTGCCTTCCGCCTCTGCCGGGTCCCACATTCACGCCTCCGTGTGTTGTTTTTTCACGTTTCCCTGTGTAATTCACCCGAACGCTAAACTTTGGTTTTTTACACTGTGCGTTCATTTCTCCGCTCCTCCCCGCTGTTTCCACTGTTTCTCCATCGCTCCTCCATCTCTCATCCTCCACAGCATTTCTCCACCACTGCCCGGTCTATAATATGTTTATTTCATAGCGCAGACAACACAGAGATGGCCAGTTCAGCGCTGCTAGTAGAAGCAGCCGAAGCAGGATTCAAAGTGGATTAATGCACATTATTGATATAATTAACGTCTAATCCCGTATTCAAAGGATTCAAGCACAGTTTGAAGATTCAAGCACATTGTCAAAGTCTTATTTGTGTTTAATATTGGCAAAGTACAATCTCTCCAGATGTACACCTTCCCACAGCGTTCTCCATGCCTCCCTCGAGCCCTGGAACGATTAATTGCCTTGACAGAGCTTCATTAAAGACTGTTTGGTCAGCAGTTATGGAGGTATGGAGAAGTTGCAGATCTTTCACTAGTCCATTTATTCAGAAGCCAGCGCAGAGCTCCAAGCTCCAGAAAGGACTCTAAAAGAAATATCCGAGGTCAATCGACCTGACAGAGGCTTCCCTAGCCGGCCTACAGAGTACATACAATGCTGCATTCTGCCATTAAGCAGCATGGGCGTGGACACTCCGCCGATTCTGTCTTAATGAGATTCATTTATTGTCTATCTACCTCTGTTTTCTCTCTTCTCCTATAAGAAATCCCCGAGAACACTTTGTAAAGGTTGTTGTTCAGTTGCTGTGTAGTTTGCTGTTAGAGGGATTCATTCCGACTGTTAGAATAGCCTTGGGAGGAAGTTGCAGAGTAGTTTGTATGTAATAGGTTGGGAGGAGAAGTTGGGACTGTATTAGCCATTGAGCCATATTTTACATGACTGGTTTTGCATCAATTAATCAAAGCACATTTCACAGGATCCTGGTCTATTGCTATTGGTGATGTTTTTCTTAACTCTGTTATTTACATTTTCATATTGTTTCATGTTCTTCTGGTAGGCATCAGAATAATGGTATAGGATTCACCCTTGTTAGGTGCCCTATGCTGTCTGCTCTCCCTACCTTTATGTTTTCGCTCCATGTGTTATCTGAAATTCAATTCATGGGTTTAACCAGCGCAGCGGATGTTATTGCCTGTTGGTTGATGTATGAACTTGGGGGTTTGCTTCTTAGATGTTTCTTTGTAATCTTATCCCTGTTTTTCCCTTGGAGTATGTCCAAGCAAGTCTGGAGTTAAATGACCTCTGACCTAATCTATAGACAGAAAATTGGTTGCTTTCCTTCTTTCACTTTCCTCCTTAATGTTCCACCCCATCATCTGCCTAAAAGATCCTTTAGTGTAGATGACTTGCCCTTTGGAAGCCTTGGCTAGTTGTTGCAAGTAATTCCCTTTCATGACTCCATAGCCCAATGGATGGCACTGTCTTGGCCCATCCTCTTTTCTGAAGTATCCTGCTATTTTGTTCCTTTCCTCCCACTGTTTTCTCAGCCTATGATCTCTTAACCAACCCAGCAACCCTTCAACCAAATCATTTTTAAAACCCCCCCTTTTGTGCTTCATAACTAGCCTAACATCTCATTTGAGCTTCAAAGATACATCATTCTTTGCTCTATTTGGAGAGATCCCTCTCCAGGTCCAGGAGGGCTAGATCCTAGGGCCCCAAAGTGGTTCTGATGTTGTCTCATCTTTTGGTCTTGCCAATGCAGCCATGCCGGAACCCCAACATAATGGCAACTCCACTAGGGAAAATCGAGAGTCAGAAGCGCTGCCTCTAGATTGGCTTTTCATTGCGATGGTGGACGGCATCACCTTCCAAATTGTTAAAATCATCCACACGGCGACTCCACACTCCATAATCCTCAAAGACTCCACTGGAGGAAGAACCTGAAAGATGGCCAGACCTCATAGAAGGGTAGAACATACTGGTTGGATTTGGTTTAAAGAATTTATGGTTTTTGTCTATCATTATGTCCTGTCCTATTCCAAGCCAAATCGAGTGTACAAAGATGAGACCCATGATGACTATGGGAAAGATCTCAAGCCTCAGTCTTCAGACCGTGAGTAGACCTATACTCCTGTGAAAAACCGGGTGGAACAAGAAGCTCATGTTGTATCTCCCACCCCTCATGAAGCTTCAAGTAGCCATGAGCCCATTGTTACACCACCCACACCTACAAAGGTCATAGAAAGATATAAGCCTCTGGTTTTACCTCTTTTCTTCCAACCCCTGCCTGCAGAATTAATAAACCAACTGCCTCATTTTGATGGGGAAAATAAAGGGTCCACTGCTGAAGAGCATGTTCAAAACCTTGAGGACTTAATTGAATTGTATGAGATAGAAGAAGATGATGTGTGCATTAGAATGTTTGCCCTGTCATTGCAAGGGAATGTCAAGAATTGGCTCAAAGGCCTTCCAGAAGCAAGCATTTTCTGCTTCCATCAGTTTTCTCAAGTTTTCCTTGATAGATGGGCGGCCCCGAAGAATTCTCTCCTCATCCTAAAAGAATACCAAAATTTGAGAAGGCAGCCAGGAGAGACAGTGCAAGAGTTTTCAGCCAGATTTAATAAGGTGTATGATGCAATGCCTTCTGATATAAAACCACCTTTGGGATGGGCTTTATTGCACTATCCAAGTTCTTTTGACCCCGAGGTGGAATTCCATATAAGGCAAAAAGAGACTTCGAGCCTGGAGGAAATGAAGGATATAGAAATCACTGTCGAATACAACATACAGTGCAGGGAAGAAATATTACAAGCAGCAAGGAAGGACCGAACAAAGCAAACAGCGCAGATCTCTTTAGAGGACAAGCTGGAAAGACTGATAGAGACTGCCAGTTCCTTGCTGAAAGCAAAAGAGCAATAAAATGAGGATGAAACCAGAGAGGATGATTGGAAAAGACCTGCTCCTTGTCCTCAAGAAAGACAAGCCAGATCAATGTAAGACAGAAGCAGCATGCCAAGCATGTATGATGAACATAATTTTGATTCAGAAGATGAGCTTGCAGTTTTTTGTAAAGAAAAACTTGCTGAGAGTGCTGAAGATTCGATGGGTGACGATGCTTATAATTATGATTTCTCCGATGTTGATCTGTCTGATGATAATTTTTTCCAAAGGGAAACTGAGCTTGCAGGGACATCTTCAGAAGATTCATGGGAGGTAGATCACGACCATCAACTTCAGGAAAGCGATGAGCTAACGCAGGCCATCTACGATACTGATGGAGAAGGCGTTGAAAGCATGATAGTAGGTGAGGATTCACTGAATCTTCTCTCTATTTTATATCCAAACATCAGTTATACTTGCCAAGTGGACAGAAGCCAACAGCTCTTCAGCGCAGAGGAAGAGGAAGAAAGAGATGAAGAAAATCTTGAGCGGAATGAATGCCCGGAGCCTTCTCCCGAAGGGATTAAGGTAATCAAAGCCCGCTCGAGTATGTCGGCTTTTTCACAGTTTAGCCGTTGCGGCGGGCTTCTGTGGTACTAGAGGGAGCCGACAACCCCCCATTGAATATAATGAGCCCTCTAACTCAAGGAAACTGCAGAGTGAAGATGGCGAGATCTCCTTCCCCGCGGGCGTCTCGGCCTTGATCACGAGGAGGAAGAGGAGGTACTCTGGTTGATGCCATATGCCAAATACTCCCAACCGGGGAAGAGGAAGAGTGTGAATACAAAGGCCTCACTACGGATGCGGTGATTGAAGGTACCGCCCCAGGATGTGAAACTGACCTATGTCAGGTCATGGCCAGGCTTTGAAGGAAAAAAAGTTTACATGTAGGTTTGTTGACCATTTTGTGGCGGAGACTATGGAGGCACGATTGGCTGACTTCACAAGCATCAATATTTTGCAAGAGCCAAACGCATCAGGGTGGTCACCGGCGCGGTGACATCGGTTTTGAAGGACCACAGGCAGAGCACCCTGTGGTTATCTCTGACAGGCAGCCAGTGCTCATATCCTTTTTTGCTATTACTTGACTGGCTGCATTGGCATTACTACATCACCTAAACCATCAGAGTTTTTCAGTTAGGGTAGGGTAGGTAGGAAAAGCTCAATAAAGCTCAGCCTAAGAGCAAGTAGATTAGTTGTTTCATTTTCTGTCTTAGAATGTAGGTGAAGAAACCTGCTAGACAGTCTAATCCTAGCAGGTAGTAGGGTAGATAGAGAAACATATGAGACCAACAGTCTAATCTGGTTTCAGGGAGTAATAAGGGTAGAAGTAGAATAGGTTTATTTTTTCCTGTTTGTAAAGATTAATGATGTAAAGGGTATGCAAGTCCAAATGCACCCAAGAAGAAAAAATGTTAGGACTTTAGTGTGGGTAGGTAGTTGTTTGGAAGAATTGTACTGCTGATATGTAGTCTTCACAGTTTGTGGCAGCTGATCACAGAAAGAGATGGATGGTTCAAGCAGAAGGCATCTGGCCTACACCAAGAGATCATCTTCTGGTTTCTTGGCTCCTTCAAGAAGAAGCCATCCCCATGTGGAGCCATTGTTAGCCCCCCTATAAATTTTTGACAAGCAAATAGGGGTCTAGATCATTGTTGAGTCTTCAAGGAATGCATTTCCTCTGAAAACACAGTCTCCTTGAAGCCTCCATGTGTCTTTTATCCTTTGATGAAATCCCTTCTGCTGGTTTCCCTCATAAAGCCTCTCTGCTATGGAGAAATGCCCAAAGGCCCCCTTTTTCCCTCTCATTTCATCCCCTTGTCTTCCCCCTTCTATTCCCCTTTTACCCCCTTCAAATCCCCTAAAATCCCCTTTAAATTCCTCCTACTCCCTTGTTTGGCCTTTTTCCCCTTTCCCCCTCTATCGTTTCCCTTTCAGCCCCTCAAAGTCCATTTAAATGGGCTAAAAACCCCTTTCCGATCATATAATAGGGCTTAGCCCCTTACTGCAAATCCCTTAACCACTTCCCACACATGCCCCGGCGCTGGGACCAAGCGTTTAAGTCCCAAGCGCCAATCGCAATCGAAAGTCAGGCGGGTGCACAACTCCTTTGTTATATTCAAAAGTCCCGATGCGATTTGTTTAACACATAAGTCCCGCAGGGCGTTCCGCACCGTTGATCTTCCACGGAGATCTAACGACTGGGCGCTAATCGCAGCGCCCCGCTCAATCGCAATCGCAACGTTCTGTGTGTGCCCTCCGATCAATCGCAAGTCTCACTCACGATCCCCCGATTGCTTCTCCGCCGTTGATTTGCCCCGCGATCCGACGGCCAGCGCTCAATCGCACCCCCGCCCGATCGCTGATCGCAAGTCCTTCTCCCTACGCTCAGATTCAATCCTGACCGTCCGTCCTTCCCGCGATCCGACGGCCAGCGCTCAATCGCACCCTCGCCCGATCGCTGATCGCAAGTCCTTCCTCCCGTCTCCCGATTAAATCACAGCCGTCCATCTCCTCGCTGATCCTACGGCTCAGCGCTAATCACTTCATTCCCTTTGCACCTCCTGTTTCTCCCTCCGATGGATTGTGAGCCGTTGATCTGGACCCGAGATCAACGGTCAACGCTCAATCGCAAGCCCCTCTCCGATCGCAATCGCAAACCATTTCATCTGACCCCCGATTGCGATTGCCCGATTGAATCTTGGCAGTGTGTTCCCTCCCAGATCTGATGGCTCGAGTTCAATCGCCCTCCGCCTCTGCTGGGTCCCACATTCACGCCTCCGTGTGTTTTTTTTTCACGTTTCCCTGTGTAATTCGCCCGAATGCTAAACTTTGGTTTTTTACACTGTGCGTTCATTTCTCCACTCCTCCCCGCTGTTTCCACTGTTTCTCCATTGCTCCACCATCTCTCATCCTCCACAGCATTTCTCCACCACTTCTCGGTCTATAATATGGTTATTTCATAGCGCAGAAAACACAGAGATGGCCAGTTCAGCACTGCCAGCAGAAACAGGATTCGAAGGGGATTAATGCACATTATTGATATAATTAACATTTAATCCCGCATTCAAAGGATTCAAGCACTGTTTGAAGATTAAAGGTGCACCAGCAAAGTCATTACTGCGCTACCTAATAGCAGGACGTTCTCTCCAGATGTACACCTTCCTACAGCAATCTCCATGCCTCCTCGAGCCCTTAAACAGATTAATGCACTGACAGGAGCTTCATTAGAGACTGTCTAAGCAGCAGTAATGGAGGTATGGAGAAGTCGCGGACTTCCATCCATGTCATTTATTTCAGGGTGGCAGCACAGAGCTCCAAGCTCCAGAAAGGACTCTAAAAGAAATATCTGAGGTCAATCTCGACCTAACAGAGCCTCCAAACAGTCTACAGAGTACTCAGAGCGCCGCATATAGCCATTAAGTGGTATGGGAATGAACACTTCTGCCTTACCGTCTTAATGAGACTCATTTATTTGTTTATCTACCACTGCTTCTTCCTCGGCTCCTATAAAATATCCCCGAGAACATAATGTAAAGGTTGTTGTTGCCTTGCTGGGCATCTGCTGTTAGAGGGATTCAGTTTGACTATTAGAAAAGTCTTGGGAGGGAATAGCAGAGTAGTTTGTATGTAATAGGCTGGGAGGAGAAGTCTGGACTGTAACAGCCATTGAGCCATATTTTACATGACTGGTGTTGCATCAATTAATCAAAGCACTTTTCACAGGATCCTGGTCTATTACTATTGGTGATGTGTTTCTTAATTCTGTTTATTACTTTTTCATACTATTTCATGTTCTGCTGGTAGGCATCAGAATAATGGTATAGGATTCACCCTTTGTTAGGTTCCCTATGCTGTCTGCTCTCCCTACCTTTATGTTTTCTACTCCATGTGCTATCTAAGAGTTAATTCATGGGTTTAACCAGCGCAGCGGATGTTATTTCCTGCTGGCTGATGTATGAACTTGGGGGTTTGCCTCTTAGATCTTTCTCTGTAATCTTATCTCTGTCTTTCCCTTGGAGTTGCTAAAGTAGACCTGGAGTTAAATGACCTCTGGTCTGATCTATAAGCAGAGAAAATTGGTTGCTTTCCTTCTTTCACTTTCCTCTTAATGTTCCACCCCATCTGTCTGCCTAAAAGATCCTCTAGTATTAGATGACTTGCCCTTTGGAAGCCTTGGCTAGTGGATGCAAGTAATTTCCTTTCATGACTCCATAGCCCAATGGATGGCACTGTCTTAACCCATCCTCTTTGCTGAATCATCCTGCTGCCATGTTCCTTTCCTCCCATTACTTTCTCGGCCTATGATCTCCTAACCAACCCAACAACCCTTCAACCAAATCATTTTAAAAAACCCCCTCTGTGCTTCATATCTAGCCTAACATCTCATTTGAGCTTCAAAGATACATCATTCTTTGCTCTATTTGGATAGATCCCTCTCTGGGTCCAGGAGGGCTAGATACTAGGGCCCCAAATTGGTTCTGATGTTGTCTCATCTTTTGGTCTTGCCAATATGGCCAAAACATGGGAATCCCAACACTTTACATAGGTTTTCACCATAGCCATTTGACCCTTACAAAGAAATTTTGTCACCAATGACATAACAACACCACATAAATACATGCCTTGACATCACTAAAGTAAACCATGAACCGAAACTGAACCACGGTCAACTTGAGGACTTCATCTTCAGACAATACTGGTGGGGATGACGATAGTGAAGACTGAACCGAATATCGGACAAACTGAAGTTGACTAGACCTCTCTGTCGATCTACACTGAACATGATCCTCCTGGATCATTTATGCTCTCTGGTGTCTCTCTTAGGTTAGTACTATTACTTCCTTCCAAAGATTCACTTTTTTCCCCCACTCGTGAAGGTCTCCTTCTACACATTGCAATCGATTTTTTTAAAATTTCAACTTACTTGCTTATTTAAGGTTTATGTATATGATCTCTTATGTTATCCGTTGAAACTAATATGAACTTTTGTGTTATTGTAGTCGAGTCGATACTCCGGATGGGGCTCCTACTCCAAATGGCGTGAGCTCTAATTGGGACTTCACTCCTTGTATGTTGGCAGTATCTAACACCATCAGCGGGACCATACCATAAATTCTTGATTTTATTACCATGACCATGTAGCCTCTTCTTGTTCATATGTAGCCATACTATGTCTCCCACCTTAAATGACTTCCTTGTTCCATGCTGATCATGCTTAGTCTTTTATTTTTCCTATGAATTCTACAATGTTTCCTATACCTATATATGAATTTGTCTAATCTTTTCTAAAAATATTTCTACCCTTAAGGAATACCTTGTAAGATCCTTCCTCTTCCCATATGCAATATCCAAAGGAGAAGGTGGAAATATCCAAAACAAATTTCAAATGGGGACTTACCAGTATAATTGTGGACTACTATGTTATAAGAGTGTTGTATATATACTGAATTTTCATCCCAATTCTCAAATGCTTATGATTTTAACCATTAAAAGTTGCACCAAAGCCCTATTGAATACTTATTTCTAGCCATCTATCTATGGATGGAATCTTGTATACCTATTTGAATTTGTGTCCATATTCCCCCATAATGTAGTCCAAAATTCTTTGACAAATCTCGTGTCCCTGTATAAAATGATTCTCTTTGGTATCCTAAAGTGCACCCAAATCTGTCCAAAGAACAAGCTCGCTACTTCTTTCTTACTGATGGTATTTTTACAGGGCATCAAAACACACATCATTCTAAACCTGTCAACTACCACAAACATGTAGTCATGTCCCTTACTGGTTGTTGGTAAAACTCCCATAAATTCCATGGAAATTATTTCCCAAGGAAGAGGGGTGCATATAAGGGATGATATAAACCTTGTTTCACGTTATTAATCTTTCTAATACAACAAAAAATGAATCTTCTCATGAACCTCGCTACTTTCTCTTGCATCTTGGGCCAATACACATACCTTTGGAAGTTGGCCACGATATTCCCTACACCAAAATTCACTACAACATTCAAGGTGGGATCCTCTCTAATAAAATACAATCACTCACCTTTAGCAACACATAACTTATCCAAATTCTAGAGTAACCCATCTCAGAGATGGTAGTCAACTATGCAATCACCAACATGCACATGATTCTAGCTCTGAAACTATTTAAACACCTCCTTTAAGTCCCCATCCTTTAAATATTCATTTATATTTTCATCATGGGTGAATGGATCCATGTGCATAATAGTTTTCAAAACTATGATATTTGATGTGAATGGTGTTGAAATCATGTTGGCCAACTTGTTTATGTTTCCTTTCTTGTACTTGATCACTAAATGAAATTGTTGTAGAAAACACATTCAATTGTAATGCATGGTATGTTGTAGCTTACTATATACCTTAAAGTATTGTAGTGGCTAATGATATGTGTGGATTTGTATCTCCTTTCCCATCAAATAGTGTTTCCACTTCTTCACAACTTGCACTAGTTCAGAGAGATTCTTGTTGTAGATAGGGTAGTTAAGAACTGCCCCATGAAATACTTTATATGGTAGCATACATCCCTTCCTAATTTCATCATGATCACTCCCATAACATACCTACTCACATCTATATGCACTTTAAAGGGTTGCAAGTTCAGTAATTCTAGAACTAGTGCTTGAATGATCTCCTTATTTAGCTCCTCGAAGGCCCTTTGCTAACCCTTTACCACCTGAAAACTCTTTCCACTTGTTGTCATGGCATTGAGTGGTGATGCTACTATTGAAAATGAGGTTATGAATTTCCTTAGATATTGTGTTTCCCCAACAAAAATCCAAACTTCAGAAACATTAGTAACCACTGACCACTTAATGATGGATTACATCTTGGCAAGATTTATTTTTAGCTCTCCTTCACCTATCACATACCAAAAATACACCAAATAATATTGTGTAAACTCACACTTCTTGATATTTTATAGTATTTTGTGCTTCTTTAGCGTCTCCAACACTTGTGCCACATGTGATATGTGAAGGCTCCTAGGTAGCATCATATAATAGTATATCATCCAAATAGATAATAACAAATGAATCCATAAAAAGGCATATTATATCATTCATTAACCTCATAAACATAGTTGGTGCATTACATAGGACAAATGGCATGACTAGCCACTCATACAAATCTTGCCTAGTTTTGAAGGTGTTATTCCAAGTATCTTATTATTTGACTCAAACCTAGTGATATCCATAATTTAAGTCTAACTTGGTGAAGTCTTTCACTTATTGCAACTAATCTAGAAGATAATTTATTCTAGCTAGGGTGTACCTATTTGATACACATTCCCCAAGTCCCATCTTTATTTGACACAATGATGACGAGTGACCCTCATGGTGATATCCTCAGTCAAATGACACCCTGTTCTAATAGTCATTTAAACTGTTTCTTCACCTCACTTGCTTCTATGAAAAACTGCTTGTACAACCCAATTTTTAGAAATGGGGAGTTTGGAAATAGCTAGATCTCATGATGCACTTACCTCTTTGGTGGTAGCCCTTTAGGCTCCTGGAACACATCCTTGTATTCCTATAGCAGCTCTTCCAATTGTTTTTCTTCTTAGTACATCCATCGATGGATGCATTTTCTACAGACTGATTTTCTCTTGAAAGCAGTAAAACAACTTCTTGCTAGAAATGATAAGTTTCTTGGCTTGGTTGGCACTTACCTACAATATTCTCAACTTGCCTTTGTGCGCTTCAATGGTGAGCAATTTTCCATTCTTAATCAGGTGGTATTGGTTGGATCTCAGCATGAAGATTGCATCTCTCATATACATATAGAGGCTTCCAAACACCATGTTGATATTTGCAACAAGAAACGATGAAATTGGCATCTAGAAACAACATCCAGAAAATTGCTACCATGGAGGATTTTGATTTACTTATTTCTTAATTAAATTAGAAGAAATGTGTGTCAAATTTATTTATCCCTTAAACAAATTGGACAATAAATTATAATCTTATCTCATAATCACTTGTAATAGTTAACTGAGTGTGATAGACTCAATTATCTCATGAAATTTGAGTTGAGGGTGGTTGGTGAGGCATGTAGAGTGATTTTATTTGTTTTAGAGTCCACGTTGCAGTTAGTGTATTAGTTTAATGCATGAGAAATCGGTTAACTCAATTAATTGAGTTAAAATCAGTTTAACTAGTTGTAACTGATTGTTGCACTAGGGCGGAAATGTGAAGCTGGGTTACACTTTTGTAAGAATCGAGGGCCGAAAACTTTTTTCGACAATAGTTCGGCTGAACTTCTTCTAAAGTTCGGCCGAACTCTGTAATAGTTCGACCGAACTTTCTTAGAAATTTCGGCTGAACTCTTGATTCCGTTAATATTGATGACACACAGATGGCACGGGCAAACATAATTTTTGCCGGAGATTGGAAAACCGGCAACAAAAGTTCGGCCGAACTTTTAACAAAAGTTCGGCCGAACTGTGAGTTCGGTTGAACTTTGAATTTTAAAATAGTTCGACCGAACTAATTCCTATAAATAAATCGCCCGCGAAGATTTTTCGTTTACCTATTTCATTATTCCCACGAATTTGTGTTAGCGTTGCTACTGTTCGCGCGTTCCGGTTGCTCCCTTTAGCGCTGCTGCTCCTCTCGTCGGCGTGTTCTTTCATTGGGTATGTTTTCTACCAAAACCACAATGTATAATTTTAGTGAGCGCTACAAAATTGTTTTGGAGTGAACGATGATACAGAATTATCCTATAGCGAATCGACAATGAATTAGAAATGGATGCTGTAAAATTATTTCGAAGTGACTGATTAAAAAAATTTACCGTTGTGTTGAGGGTGTTTATCCGTCTTTCTTTATAGGTTTTCAGCTTACTGGTCACATTATGGGGGTTCTACCCATGAGTACTTGTCTTGGATCTCTGGAGTTCTAGTTTTATTAAAAATTGTATATGAGATTAAATCCTCCACTGAGGTGTATCCCAGTTTTGAAATCAGGTTGTAATTGTTCCAACATTTTTAATGTGGGACTGGCTGTAATTTTATCAGGACTGTTGAACATATTCCGTATGTGTTATTTTTCTTGTTGTACATTGTGTAACTCGGCTCCTATTTTCTTTTTTTGGTAATCGATATTTATATATATGCATATCTTGTGGAACAATTACTCTTTCCTTTGATTAAGCTTGTCTTCAAATTGACATTTAATATTTTTTTCTTTTAAAGTTATTTTGTTCAAACCCTTTTCCCTTTTCATCAATTATTTTGACAGAGGTTTTGTGAGGAATGTGTCAAGGTTTCTCTTTTTAAAAGAATGCAGTTATCTTGTTCTTGCACTATTAAATTTATCTGGTTCGATTTATTACGAGAAAATGTATTCTCATGAATATTTTTTCTTCTATTTTTTTTCATGATTCAATATTACATGTTCCTATGGTAATCTTCATGGTTGATTCTTTCCTCTAAATATTTTGAACACAATTATCTTGATTTTTTGCACAGTTGGATGTAATGTGTTGTCATTTTTCCTTCATTTCTGTTTTATAGATGCTTAACATTGTGCTTTAGATACTGCTGAAAATATATAGATAACTTTTGTCAAGTAATCTGATTTCTTCGAAATCAGATTTTTAATCTGATAACTATATAATTCATGACATGGTACCAGAAGACATAGGACCCAGGTTGGTTACTCTGGCTAGGGTCTTAAACCTCTGCTACCCGTCTAACAATTAACACAGTCTTTAATCTTAGAAAACAAATAATCGTTATCTAGTGCAAAACGATTTAATTTTTTTAGCTTAAGAAATTGGCAGAGTACACTTCACCAGTCATTCTTGTAATTTTTCGTCAACCATTACAACTCAGATACCTATTTTTTTGGAAATCCTAAGGAGAATAACAATTCAACTCTTTTCCCGGATTTATATCTATTTTTAATTCAAATCTAATTTAATATTATTGTCTGCTAGAAGTCAGTTTATGTTTTAAAAATGTGCAGTGTTGTATGTAGCAAAATATTCTATTACAGGTTTTGTTCTACATATGCATTCAGGTGTTTTGAGATATCCTTGTGTGTTACGTTATTTATGTTTTTAAATTTTTCAATGATATTGTTATCTTTTTATTACATTTTATAGTTTGCATGTTCATTTTGGCTGCAAAAATATTCTCTCCATCATAATATCATTGTGTTTGATATCTTGATTTATGTTTTAAATTTTTCTTTCACATGTTTTATCATTTTGTAGGAAAGTATTTTTATGCCTGCTATATTAGGCTCTCTCTTTTCATACAAACTACATAAGTTTAAGTTTAAGGGGATATAATCCTTTTTGCCTTCCATATAGATAATGAAAATGATTGTTCCAAGTCTCATGTTGCTTCTCATGTTACTTTATAAACCTTGATTGGAAAGAAAAATAGGACGGCAGAAATGTAAGAAATATAAAACATAATGAAACACAACATAAGAAATAGAGAACATAATGAAACACACACATACATATCTCTAGACAATCAACACAATTATTTTCCTAGGAAATCCTTATGGGAGACAAGCAACCCTAAAAAGTAATGATGTTCTAGACTCCTTTTTCCCTAGGAAGTCCTTATGGGAGAAAAACAACACTAAAATGTAAACATGCTCTACTCTCTCTTTTCTAGTATGGAAAATATGCAAGTACAAAGAAAGAGGTAATCTCTCTAGAGTTAGCTATAAGACTTTTGGCATGTAAGGTGGCTATAAAAACTTAACTTCATACATTTTTCTCTCTAACTTCACACTTCTAGTTGTATTTTCAACTATGGAACAAAATACAATAACACAAAATGGAACTCTTATTCCTCCTAGTGGCCAAGTATTTAACATAGCGTGATAGCCAACTAGGTGTAAGATTTGACTCCTTCAACCATTAACGAGGTTTGTGATTTTAGACCTTTTAGAGTCTTGTTAAAATATCACATGTAGCTAGCTTGCTATGCATGAGTAATGGGGCTAAAATGACATTCTCTCGTACCATGGTGGTCAACATGATAGGTCAACTTACTAAAGGCATAATTTTTGAATGAACTTAATTTGATGTTTTTCTTGCACCATTGGATATGTCTTTAAGTGTAGAATAATGGTCAAGATTTCGGCACAAGGGATAATCGTTTGACCCCAGAAATGTCATTTAATACCTCAAAATGACTCCAAAAGGTTTTAGACCCCAGTTCTCCACCCACCATTAAAATGACCCTACAAGTTGATTCTTTCAGTTTTTTCACTCTATAAGCATTAAAATATATGACAAATAATATAATTATCCAATCTAGATCATTATTTAATAATTTGTTAAAATTATGAGTAAGATATACATCATGGAATTTAAATAAATAGCGTTAATTCATTGAACACCCTAGTACATTCTTTGTTGATACTTTGAAAGTAATACGTTTTGAAAAATAATTTGTTTTTTGGATTCTTAAGATTATGTAACTTTCGAACCATAATTACAAATTTATTTATTTTTTTACTTATCATTTAGTTGCTAAAAGTTGAAGAATTTATGTTGATAAATAATTAATTAGGTCTATTTAAATCATTTACTACTTTTGGGATTTTTGTTTTCGTGGTTTCATTCATAATTTCACTTTTTTGCAAATTTTCAATTTCAATTTTTCACACCACATGTGCACAATCAAAGGACCTAAGGTCTTTCCCCTACTAAAGTATGTTCTTTTAAAACATGTTTTCTTGGTGATATGGGTGATTTAGAAATGATTGGGAGAGCGAAATTCCTCATTTAATACACAATATGTTTGGTTCATGCCACTAAGCCAAGAATAAGGATGCACTCCCATTTGATTCTCATGATTGGGTTGTAATCATGAGGCTCTCGCTCAAGAGTGGACCTTCCCAAAATATTGTGACGTCTTGTCACAAACAAAACCATCAAACTGAAAAACACATCATGCAAGAAACATAGCTCGCTGACATATCATTTTTCTCCTTCAAAGAAAAAAATTCACATCATGTGAATGTCTCCATGTACTCTTACATATCAAGGTGTACAAAACCATCAACCAAACACAAGTCGAAAAAACATGCCTCTTCAAACAATTGACTCTCAAGTCAAATAATAGCTCATGTACAAATTTCCATATTTGTTGCATTTAAGTGTGTCAACATAACTCTACCTTCAACACCTTGCTTCATGCAACATGCGCCATACTTTGAATTAGCAAAGAAATTCATGAAACATCAAAATACATGCAAGGCCTTAATTGGATAAGAAATCTAACCATCCGTTACCAAACCATTTCAATGGCACTTCTTTTAGCTGCACTTCATCATCATGTGAATCATCTTGACCCTCATCGATTATGGAATCCTCTTTTCCATTCTTGTCATTATCTCTTTCCACCTTCTTCAAATGTTGTGGATGACTTATTGGATACAAAGTCCAACACTTGTCTACAAGGTGACCTTTCTTATGGCAATGAGTAATAAACAATTGCAACTTATTTTCAACATCATTTTCCTTGTCCAATGGGCCTTGGAACTTTTGCCTCATTTATTTAGAAATTTTCATACATGCATGGATATCTTCTTCCAACATCTATAAACATTATGATTATTCAAACCACAAAAGGAACATGCAAGTTCTTTTCCAAATATTATGTGAATATTTACCATATTTATCATAATCAAAAGCAATTTGATTAGAGGCAAATTTATACCTTGAACATTCATCGTTGTCGCCTTCTTGAGGAGGTGAATTTGATGAGGTAGTGGCTCTCCTCTGAATACTAGCAATGAATTCAATGACTCTAGAGCTTTCAACATCCTCTTCTTTTACATTCTCATTAGCTGCATCATTATTAACATCTTCTTGCAAAGTGGGTGTCAAAATTTTCCATTCATCATGAATACAAACTTCACAAGCTTGATGCACCCCTTTCATGTATAAAAAGATTACCTATGTTGGGAGTGGCCTTTTACAACACTGGAAAGCATTTGGTTCCACATTCATTCCTCCAGCAGACGCTGTCTTGTAGATATCATACATTTGTCTAAGGTTAAAATCATACAAGAAGAGCTTCATTCCGGGCTTCACCTTTTCTACAAGCTCCTTTTTGGTTGGTGGCAACCCAAACACTTTGTATCGGAAACACTCTTGCTTTGTTTGAGAATTACACATAAAAATCAAGCCGGAAAACTTATCTTTGCCACTGCCATCTTCATTGTTTGCTTCCTTGCTGCCTTGTTTTTCTTCTTATTTTGATCAACCTTTGACACAGCAGGGTCAGATAAACCCTTGGGTTTTGATACGTATCTCTAGATTAGGGGAATTTTGAGGTCTAAAATGGGCCTCCTAACGAAATTATAAAATAATAGTGGAAAAAATCTAATAAGATTTGATGACATCATCAAATTTTAGAGGGAAAAATGAAAAAACTACTTTTTCAATTCATATTTTCGACTTATCTCCCAAAGTTTTTACTCAAATTTCGAGCGGGAGTACTCGTTGGATGCGGAATTTAATTCCCCATCCAAGGAGTACCCATGTTGCATACTTTCGATGGGTCCTACTACACGAAAAATGAGGAATACATAAAAAAATGTGATTACAATCACATTTTTTATGTATTTCTCATTTTTCTTGTAGTAGAGTTCATCAAAAGTATGCAACATGGGTACTCCATGGATGAGGAATTAAATTTCGCATCCAACAAGTACTCCCACTCGAAATTTGAGTAAACATTTTGGGAGATAAGTTGAAAATATGAGTCGAAAAAGTAGTTTTATTATTTTATTATTTTTTAATATTTTTACCTTTTTATTTAAAAAATGGTGAATCATCCCCCATGGTTGACATCATCATCTTGAATCCTATTGGTTGTTATAAAGTTTATTTTTGTTGTACATTTTTCTTAGAAGGCCCATTTTAGACCTCAAAATTCCCCTAATGTTTTTAACAGTCTTATCCACAACATTAGCCTTTGACACAGAAGGGTCAGATAAACCCTTGGGTTCATTCTCTGTCTCTATTTTAACAGTCTTATCAACAACATTAGTTGGTGCTGCATCCTGCAACATATATCCACAGATTTGTTTCAGGAATTTGTAATCTTCCTTAGACTATCCACAATTTGCTTCACACTATACGCAATCTGCTACATTTGGCATGTTATGTTGTCATCTGAACTACATTTGGCATGTTATGTAATGACATATGTGTTATAATTTGTTTTGTTTTTAAAATTTAAGTTTTGGATGCTTGGAGTACATTTGGCATGTGAAGTAATGTTGTGATCTATATTTTTTTGTTAAATTAAAAGTTAAAAGTTTTGGATGGTTTCAATCTACATTTGGCATATGATATTTAATGTTAAATGTTTTTGTTGGATAGTTGAATTATAATTGGCATGGCATGTGAAG
This sequence comes from Pinus albicaulis, assembly GCA_034641835.2. Lineage (NCBI taxonomy): Eukaryota > Viridiplantae > Streptophyta > Pinopsida > Pinales > Pinaceae > Pinus > Pinus albicaulis. Next base: position 559,358,997 of record CM076573.1, on the reverse strand, counting down.
TTTTTAAAACTCAAGTTTTGGATGGTTTCAATCTACATTTTGCATGTGATATTTAATGAACTTTAAATGTTTAATGTTTTAATGCTGCACGATATATAATCAAAAGGTTTTTAAAACTTAAAATTTTGGATGGTTTCAATCTACATTTGGCACATGTGGTATATAATGTTAAATGTTTCTATTGTCCATCTAGTTGAACTATAATTGGCATGGCATGTGAAGTAACGATCTATATATGATCAAAAAGTTTTTTAAACTCAAGTTTTGAATGGTTTCAATTTACATTTCGCATGTGATGTTTAATGTTTTAATGTTGCATGATATATTATCAAAATTTTTTAAAATTTTAAAGTTTTGGATGGTTTCAATCTACATTTGGCACATGTGGTATGTAATGTTAAATGTTTCTTTTGGATAGTTGTTCACTATAATTGGCATGGCATGTCAAGTAATGTTGCACAAATCCATTTTGGATGGTTGAAGTACATTTGGAATTTTAAGTTTGCTTTTGATCTCTCCATGTAGTTTTGTTTGAATGAAAAAATTTCCAATAGGAAGAACATAGCTTTTCAATGCAACTAACCATGTATCAATTGAGCTCTAAATGAAAAAAGAGTTTAAAGAAGTAGATATGTACGAATTATCCCTTTAATTTTGATTGGAAATATAAGTGTAGTACATATATATATATGTTTGTTGAATTTGGGACAATGTCGTTAATGCACTTAAATAGGTAGCCTTGTCGATTTATTTACATTATGGAAACTTTTTACCAGAAAATCCAACCAGTTTTTCATCAATGCACATAGAAAAACTAGTTCTAGTTAATTTCATTCTAGAACATATAGATTGAGTACGTAAATAATTTTTCATCAATGCACATAGTAAAACTAGAACAATTAATTTCATTCTAGAACATATATATATATATATATATATATATATATCCAAATAACATTTTTCATCAATGCATATGTATAGAAAAGCTACTTTCAGTTGATACTAGAGCACGTGCTTGTACCAAAACAATTTGTACATGTGCAAACACTTGCACAAATAACATAAGCAGCTCAATTTTTAGTTGAGTACTGGAAGTTCTAAAACATATTTAATCCAAAGAGAATAAATTGTTGGACAATTCACTCAAAAAAATTCTAATAGAATTCCATCTTCAATAATCCATTCATGATCAGATTTTGACATTTTCCATCTCTTAATTTTTTTTTTTTCTTTGATTGAACTTCTATCAACTTTATGTGTGCTGCACACACCAAGTGACTATATTGACAACTTATGGAATTAGGTTCATAGTCTTCAAAGTAAACAAAGTCTCCACTTTGATGAGTTTGTCTGAAAAAATAACCTTTTAGTATAATAGACCCTCTGTCATATTGAAATCCGTGATCATTATAGTTTTGTAATAATTTCATTTTTCGTTCAGTGCAACGCATCAAATAATACTTCACATTTTCATCGTTGTCAATAGGTGCAATTACAACAAAAACATCTCCTACACAATAAAATAAATTTAACATTTAATTATGCATATTTAAATTTATTTCTAGATCTTTAAATCATTAGAAAGTAATTCAAATGTTACCTTCTCTAACAAGATCGGAAACTCGATCACCATCGGATGATATTGTAGTTTCCTCTGATTGCATTTCTTCAAACATTGCAACAGACATTTTTCCCTTTGTATTTAGCTCTGTATGTTTCCAATCGTTCACATACATTTTGTTTTTACAAACGTCATTGGATTTTGTGTTGTCTATGCAAACATCACAAAAACAAGAATATTTTCTTTTATCCAATGCAAACACATTTCTGGACGACTTTGTTTGAATTGAATGCAATTTTCGAGTCCCTTTTATTGTTTCAACGTCATTTCCAATTTATCTATCTACGTCTTCGATTCCAATATGCCAGAAAAACCTTTATATGGAAAATTAGAAGAAGAATTTGTAAATATGATATCAAAATACAATCAAAGATAATCATTGCATGATAAATGTACAATGTTTAAAATTAGATTTCCAATATAAATTAAATTGAATGCACCTTCGCACTTCTCTTGATGGGTTTCTCTCATGGCTTAGAGCAGCGATGCACCATTGAACAACTTCTTCAGCGTTCACAAGTCGGCTTGCAGAGTGGTTCATTTGATATCTTTGAAGTACTCGTTTTATGCATGCTCCTGCACCGTCATGTTCTCCTTTTCCATGGCTAGTCTCAAAGAAATTCCAACAATGTTTAATGCAGGTTTTCTTATGAAGAAAACACAACCAAAAGAATGATCGTGAAGATTTGAATTGACCTGCGCATCTATCTGACCATATCCAATGTTCATTGAATGTTATTCCACGATTTTTCAAGGAATCATAAATTTTTCCAAAACAATGTTGTACAAAACATGTATCATGTGTACGATCGTCACTGATATAAAAGTGATATTCTTTAATGATATGTCGATTTTCACTCGTGCTTTCTATGTGATCGACATTTTGTTCAGCATGTCTATATAGAATATGGACGAGCATGGAGACTTGGTCAGAATGATAGTATTCACTCTGAATTTCTTTTTGTGGAACAAATGTGTAGTTTTCTACAAAATCAATCACTGACAAAATGGTCCCTGGTGGAAAAAATTCACGAGATTTTTTGAATTGCAAGTCTTGCCATCGAGCTCTATGGGAATGCTTGGTGTATTTGTAAATTTCCGCCTCAAACTTTCTCAAAAAGTCTATCAGAAAAATTTCGTCTTATAGTAAATCAATTCTTTTAACACTATTTGCACCTTGAATCAATGTATCGATATATTCATATCTCTTCCATTTCACTTTCATGTTGGACAATGATTGATCATTTATATCAATGCGATATTTTTTTTGAAATTTAGTCAAACTTCCACAATCATCGCATTTTTTACCACCAACACATTTCTTTTTTGTAAAATAGTTCATCGCTTTCTCTTTCACAAGAATTTGAGATATGAAATCACGAATAGTGGAAGGAGGAGGTGAATCATTCCATAATGTTCTACCGAAATCAAGGAATGTGTCATAATATAACTCAAATTCCACATGATAACGGCAACAACAAGTGTCGCGTACGGTGATAGGTTTTACATACCATGGTTTTTGTTGAAAAAAAGCACTGAGTGAAACATGAATTTGACGATTCTCTTCTTTGAACTTGTTGAATAACTCTATTTGAGTGGTTTCCAAGAGATGTTTTTCATGTTCTTCGTATTGATTTCGTGTTATTCTTCTTTGCATCACATGTCTTGCAGTTGGTGAAACACGCGAATTGTTCTTCCAATATTCATATATTATTTTTTTAACATCTTCTCCAAGTCTATCTTTGTATGGTTTCCTACAAATAGCTCTCCAACAAGCGAGTTCATCATTTACATCTATTTGCAGTCGAAATTTTCGATGTTTGTGCAGAGTTTTTCGCGAGGTTCCCAGTGCTCGTGCCATAGATGTTAGATTCAAACGATTCTCTTGAGTATTTGGTGAAACCATTGCCATTTGTATTCCTCTACGTATATTTGAAACATCTTTATCTCTAGATCTCTTAATTGACTCTATAGCACTACTCATATTTTTATCACCTCTTCTTTCATTTTTTTATCTTTGGTTGATTTTCGAATACCCAATAGTGTCGTCGCTTCTTTTAATTTCCTTGATGATAGGAGACCTTTCAACATTTGAGCTTGAACTGTCACTTGCTCATTTTTGAAATACTTTTCAAAAATTCTATCGACACGATATCGTATAACATGGTTAGGTTTTTTATCTCCATATGTGTGAGTGTCAACATTTTCTAACATCTCATTATCGATAGTGATTTCATCTGTACATATTCAAAAAAATAGTACATATTCAATAAATAACTAAATTAATAAATATATCTATAATTTCAAATATTTTTCAAATTAGTACATCAAATAAAAATTAAGCTTCACATTTTACATTAGGAAAATTGTAAATATATCAATAGATCATAATATTTACATTTACATACCTGCTTCAATTTCTGCTTGAGGTTGATTTTCTTCTTCAATATTTTGAGGAATATCTCTGTCTGTTTACGTTAAACAAAATATTTTTCAAACTAGTTCATCAAATAAAAATTAAACTTCACATTTTACATTAGGAAAATTTTAAATATATCAATAGATCATAATATTTACATTTACATACCTGCTTCAATTTTTGCTTGAGGTTGATTTTCTTCTTCAATATTTTGAGGAATATCTCTGTCTGTTTACATTAAACAAAATATTTTTCAAATTAGTTCATCAAATAAAAATTAAGCTTCACATTTTACATTAGAAAAATTTTAAATATATCAATAAATCATAATATTTATATTTACATACCTGTTTCAATTTCTGCTTGAGGTTGATTTTCCTCTTCAATATTTGATAGGGCTTCTAACTTTCTTTTGCAAGATTGTCTCGTCTCTTCTCTACGTTCTTCAGGGTCTCTTTTTCGATCATATTTTCTCGCACAAGTTCTTCGATTTCCCATGATAATAGGGTATGAAGTTTGAAAATTTTCCTTCAAAAAATTAGACAATAACTCGATTACAAAAAATATCACAAAAGATTTAATTTAAAAAAATTCAGTTTAAATTTTTTGCAAAAAATACATACTCCAATTCAAAACACTTACTTGAAAAAATTCGAGAGAAAAATGTCTTATAAAAATGAAACGAAGCTCAAAAGATTTACTTAAACTCAAAACACGTACATACCTCCAAGAAACGTCTTTTGAATGTATGCCCAAGAAATTTTTTTAAGTTCAAAACAATTTTTTGCAAAATCAGGCCGCCTTCAAGAAATGTCTTCCAAAAAAATTCTTTAAACCCAAAACAATTCTTTGTAAAATCAGTTTGCTTCCAAGAAATGCTCTTAAATCCAAATTTTGAAGAAAAGTTTTAAAACCCAAACCAAGATCAGAGGTCAAGTGAATTAAATCAGATTTAATTCACATGTAGTGATATATCAAGTGACTGATGATTTACTATTAATAGCTGCATGCATGTCATTTCTAATGAAGACCCAGTTGAGACAGAGGTTAAAGGGAAGTTATCTATCAGTTTTATTTATAGAAAATTTCCCGAGTGCAACTATATACACCATAGGATGCCCATGATGTATTGCTTGGTTTTGGAAGGCTAAAATTTCTAAAGAATAGGGATTGCATTCCACATGAATTATACAAGGAAGGCAGGATGAGAAGAGGCTGAAAATTGATTAAGTTTTGGTCGATTTTGTGTGGATTAGTGTGAGATAGTTAGCTGAGTACAAAAGACTCTTGTGAGAAGAGTGCATTGTAATTGTTTCATGATTCCTTACTTCATTATACAATAGATATAGAGGGGTTTTGAGCAGCAAGATTTCCCCAAGAAAAATATCTGTGTTGTGGATTGATTTTCTTCTTTATTTTACTTGGTGTGATTGTGTGATCGTATTTACTCTCTGCAATTAAATTTTAGAAGGATTCAATATCTTTCTTTAGCATATTTCATGATTGGATTGAATCCATTGGTATACATATTGTTTGTATAATTTCTACATGGTATCCGAGCGCCATAAATCACAGTAGTGGAGAAGAAATTGAGTTTGTGTTGAAAAATATTCAAACTTGCAGATACTTTCATTGGTGTGACAAGTTGATCAAGATGGATTTCAGTGGATTAAGATTGGAATATGAACTTGAGGGCAGTTCTAATTATATCGCATGGAAATATAGAATGGAGGTAGTTCTGGAGGACAACGGGTTGAAATAATTCATTGTTAATGATATTCCCAAGCCCGCAACATCAAACTTCACTCTTCTTGATGCTTGGCAAAAGAAGGTAGCAAGGGCGAGGAGGATCTTATTAGAGGGAGTTAGAGATCACATTGTCTCGAGTATCCATGACAAGGTGACTCCATATGCTATGTGGAAGGCCTTGAAAAATATGTTTTATAACAACAACGTCCAAAGGAAGTTGGCGCTAAAGGACAAGCTCAGGAAAATCAAGAAGGACGAGGGCGAGACGAAATCAACATACTTGGAAAAGTTCACTCAATGTTGAGATGAACTTGGAAGTGTTGGTGTGACTATATAAAATTATGACTTGGTGAGCCTAACACTTCTAGGCCTTCCCAAGAGTTGGCATAGTTACCAGGACTCCATGAATGGGAGAGAGAAGTTACTATATTGGGAGTGACTTTGGTCGGATTTGGTATAAGAATAATTCATGCGAAATACCAAGGATGGATCCTCATCCAAGACTAATGATGAGGAAGATTGTGCCTTTGCTGGTAAGGAAAAGAGGGCCAAGGGAAATAAATCCCAAGGTGAGGCAAGAAAGGATTGTCTAAGATCAGATGCTTTCAATGTCATGAGCATGGGAACCATGCTACAAATTGTCCACAAAAGAAGGCAAGCAAGAAAGAGCTTACATTTGTAGCAGGTGAAGCATTGTCTTCATAGTTCAAGCTTGATTTTACTCTCATTGCATGCATGGACAACAATGTAATGGGATGCATGTAGTATTTAGACAGCGGTGCCTCGTTCCATATGACGGGGGATAGAGATCTCTTCAGTGACTTGGAGGAGAAGGGCCTCCAGTAGAACATAGAGTTGGGATATGACGAGAGGTATAGAGCTACCAACATAGGTACAGTTACCTTTCAGAGGGAGAATGCATCTCATCTTATACTAGTAGATGTTTTGTATGTTCTAGGCCTAAGGAAGAATCTTGTCTCCATAACGATATTGGAAAACCGTGGTTATGAGGTGATGTTTAGAAAAGGAAAGGTGTTCCTTAAACACATAGCCATGGGAAAAGTGAAGCAGATCGGTTCAAGAGTCAAGAACCTGTATGCTGTCAAGGTTGAGGATGCATGCAAGGATTTGAGGAGAAAAGAAGTGGTTAGTGACTTGGTGGTTGAGAGGGAGAAATTATCTCTCAAGATGCAGCCTCAGAAGAAGTCTCAGAAGGTTGTGGAGAAGCGACAATTGGAGATGCATATAGGAGATCGAGTGGAAGGGTCCACTCAATAAGAGGCCTCTAGGGGGGGGGGGGGAATTTTGAGCCAGAATGGCAGAGGGAGTACATGTATCTATACCTCTAGGTGTGAAGTGGGGCGATATTCAGAATTTATCCCAAGAAGAAATTTGGGTTGGATTCATTGAGATGGTATGTCTCATGGATCGAACCTGGCTAAGAGGAGCCCACAATACAACAGTAGCAAGGAGGATCGATTATATTGATGCAATCAAATGTTAGGAAGATAGAAATAAGAGTGACAAGTGTTGGATATTGGAGCGCAGATCAGAGTTGGTAGCAGTGCAGAGTGCATTGATGCAGATGTCAACAACGCAGAGAGTCTAGGAGACATGTGCAGTAGGATCCAACAATCAGAAGTCTCTGATGACAGATGCATTATACCGATTCAGTTGTTTGCTAGATATTCAGTTTCAGAAGTGTTGCATGCAGAACATTCCAAAGGTACCGTATCGAGACAGATTGATTCCTTTCTTGTTGAGAGGGAGTGTTGAAATTTGTAACAAGAAACATTGAAATTGGCATCCAGAAGCAACATCCAGAAAATGGCTACCATGGAGGATTTTGATTTAATTATTTTTAATTAAATTAGAAGAAATGTGTGTCAAATTTATTTATCCCTTAAATAAATTGGACAATAAATTGTAATCTTATCTCATAATCACTTGTAATAGTTAACTGAGTGTGATAGACTCAGTTAGCTCATGAAATTTGAGTTGAGGGTGGTTAGTGAGGCATGTAGAGTGATTATTTTTGTTTTAGAGTCAAAGTTTCAGTTAGTGTATTAGTTTAATGCATGAGAAATTAGTTAACTCAATTAAACGAGTTAAAATTAGTTCAACTAGTTGTAACTGATTGTTGCACTAGTGAGAGGTCAAATGAATTAAATTAGATTTAATTCACATGTAGTGATCTATCAAGTGACTGATGATTTACTAATAATAACTGCATGCATGTTAGTTCTGATGAAGACCCATTTGGGACAAAGGTTAAACGGGAGTTATCTATCAGTTGTATTTATAGGAAATTTCCTGGGTGCAATTATATAGACCATAGGATTCCTATGATGTATTGCACAATTTTGGAAGGCTGAAATTCCTAAATAATCGGGATTTCATTCCACTTGAATCATGCAATGCAGGCAGGATGAGCAGAGGATGAAAATTGGCTAAGTGTTGGTCGATTTTTTTCAGATCAGTGTAAGACAGTTAGCAGAGTGCAACAGATTCTTGTGAGAAGAGTGCATTGTAATTGTTTTAGGATTCCTTGGTTCATTATATAATAGAAATAGAGGGGTTTTGACCAGCAGGCTTTCCCCGAGAAAAATATCTGTGTTATGGATTGATTTTCTTCTTTCTTTTACTTGGTGTGATTATGCGATCGTGTTTATTTTTTGCAATTAATTTGTAGAAGGATTCAATATCTTTATTTAGCATATCGCATGATCGGATTGAATCCATTGGTATGCATATTGTTTTTATAATTTCTACACACCACTCCACATACATAAATGGAAACTACATCTAGTTCTACTTCATTAATAAAATAAACACTGATAGAAAATTTGATTTTGCATTGTTTTGTTACCTTTATTTATGTATCCTTATTTAGCCATCCCAATGGATATGGTCTCAGATGCTCATGAACTTCAAATCTCAATTTATTGAATGGATATGCTACAATGATATTTTCTCATGATCTTGAGTAAGAAAAAGCATCAATCTTGTTCATGTTAACCTGTATCATTATATGGAAGAGCTTAGTCTTTTCGTTCTCTTCCTGTTGTTGAAGGCTACTCAAATTAACCATCTTTTGCACTGATGGATATAAAACTTTCTCATCCATGTTAGAGTTTCTTTCAACCTAGTTGCTCAAATTAGTGGCCATGAGATTCTTCCTCTTATTATATTTCTTTTTGTTCTTTGTGTTAAGCTCTAGATGTAACTTCTAATAATTCTCCTATGTATGACCATCATTGTTACAATGGTTGCAGTGGTTGTTTGGAACTTTGCACTAGTGCATCATGTCTTCCATATTTTTATATTTCCCCCTTTCCACTTCTTCTTCCCCTTCTTAGAAGCGACCTAGTACTTCTTCTACTTTGGTCCACTTGATTTCCCTTTCTTCAGGCCTATGTTCTCCAAGTATTGTTCCTGTACACAACCCTCATCCATGGATTTGGGCTTTAAAAACATCCCTTAATTCTGTGGATTGCTATGTAGACCCCCCAAATACTTTAATAGTACATTTGGGTTCTTTGGGGTGATACCCAACATTATTACCATCTTTCTAAATTGTGTGGTGTACTCCTATACTCTCTACCCTTGCCTCTAACTGAAGTAGTGTCATTGGATCCACTGGTCCTCTATATACCCAATAGGGGAAAATTGTGACTTTATGAGGGTTTTAAAGTCCTACCACTTAGCCACTAGAGGATATCCCTCCAATCTTAAGGTCTTTGTGTGGCTTTCCCATTGATTCAAGGCATGGCCTTATAATTTCAACCGTGCAAATGAAATCTTTTGTTCTCCCTCTATATGATGAACACTGAAATAAAATTCTAATTTATATAAATGATGATTCAATTTCAAAGTCTCTATTTCACCTCAATACAACTTGATATTGACCTTTGATTCCATTTTGAACATGGACTATGAATGGGTTATGACACTTGAACCGAGTTACTATTTTTTGGGTTCTTTCTTCGACTCCTTCTCTATTTATTCTTAATCTCCCCTCTTGTCATGCACCTACATTATAACCCCCGTATTATCTAAATAACTTGAACTTATTGGTCAACGTTGGCATGAGGAGATTCATTATACGTTTTATATCTGCAACATGTGTTTCCATCCATGAAAACCTCTCATTTTTAGGATCAGAAGGTTATTTACAGATTCATCGACCATGAATATAGGTTTATGGATTTTGGCTTAGCCGATCCATATCTCTTGAAAAATCCATAATTTACGAAAATAAACATGCTCTGGTACTAATATGATCCATAAGCTACCATGGATATTCCACTCGACAATTCGTCACAATAGATCTAATAAAAGTATAGTTGAAAATCTAAAATCTGCACTATGAGGGTTTATTTCTCTTTAGATTTCTAGATCTGTAAATTATTGTTTATTGTGTATGCATGAAAATTATAATTATGCATAAAATAGAGAACTATGAAATAAAAACTAACAAACCACAATTGGCACAAGATATCACTCGGGAAACCCTATCGAGAGAAAACCTAGTTGGAAGGTGAGGTCGCTCCAGACTCTTTATTTGAATAGAAAATGGATGTGAGTACAAAGAAGTAAGACATGTGGCATGTTGGACACTATAGTGTCCAAATCCTCTCTGTGTGGTCTCTCCCTATCCCTCTCAGCTACTCTACTCCTCTATGGAATAAGATACATTCGTAAAGAATGGAACCATTTTTCCTCCTTTTGGCTCGGCTATAGCATGACCCAATAGCCTACTAATGGTTAGGCTTGACTCCTTCAACTCTTAAATAGAGTTACAATATGGACTCTTCCAGAGTCTTCTTCATCATGGTCACATGGCTAGCCCCTTTTCCATGAGTAATGGAGTTGACGTTGCATCCTCTTGAATTATGGCGAAGAAAACAAGAAGGTAAACTTCTGAATGATATAACTTTTGCATACAAACTCCTATTGAGGCATTTTTTGTGCAGTTGAAAAGATCTATGTGTGTAGAATAGAAAAAAAGGGTGACGCTAAAATGGAAAAGTTTTACTACCCCCGGGGAAAAAAACATTGTTTGATGCCTCAAAATTCTGCCGAAAGTTTTCAGACCCCAACTTGTTGGGTTCTGTCGATAAAATGGTCTTGTGAGATGATTCCTCCTTTTTTTCCACTATGAAAGCATCAATATGAGTGATAAACAATATAACAATCCAATCCAATCCAATCCAGATTAATTGGGGGATAAAAGAAGAGATTGCAAAAAAAGGATAATATTAAAAATATTATTACTTCCAAATTTAAGGAGAAATAGTGGGGTGATAAAGAGTTAGAAGGAAAAATTAAATTGAGAGATTATAAGGACGTGATCAACCAAAATCTTGAAAACCAACAACATCTCTCTATTTTGACAAGTGTTAAGAAGAAAATTGACATTGCTAAGGTAATAACTAATTCTCATGAACTTTATAGTGAAAGCCGGCATTGGTCAATTCTCAAAATACCTTGGGATGAAAGAGTCTCACCTATGATACTAAGAGGGTTGAAGATTTTATAGTGAAAGTCGCATTGGTCAATTCTCAAAATGCCTTGGGATGAAAGAGTCTCACCTATGATACTGAGAAGGTTGAAGATGAAAATATATTTTTCTTAGATTGTCCATTTTATGCTTTCAAAATATTTGTAAAACATTTTTTGACTTTTTAAGTCAACAAAGTTATGATGATCTCAAAATGCTCTCCTCTTCTCTTTTAAACATAGAAATAAAATATTAAAAAATTTTGATTAATTTCTCAGGTTTTTAAAGCCAAATAAACCGTATAAATTTTATTGAATATTAATCATTATCTTCAATATATTATTATATTATGATAATTCAATTATAAATATATTTAATAAACTTTAATAACTTTTATTATTATTATTTATCTTTTCATTAAAAAATATTAAAAGTTTTAAATTATTATTACTTTTATTTATATTTTATGTAATATATATAAATATTATAATAGCTTAAAAGTTCATTTAATATTCATATACTTTTTATTTATTAATAATTAAAATTTTATATTTTTTTATACAAGGGAATATATATATATATATATATATATATATATATATATATATATATATATATATATATATATGGTATTTTTTTAATCAATTAATATTTACATAAACGTTTGATTCACCCATCACTCAATGCATTGGTTTAGTTGACTTAATTTCCAAAGCTAATGACAAATGATTTAGTCCACTTAAATGATTTATGAGCTACATAGTATCGAAAAATGAAGGATTGAAAACTTGTATATCAATATGAAATGTATGAGAATTAAATTGAAATATTGAATTTGGGGTAATGTATAGTTTGATACAAATTGAACAAAGTTGGACACTAGTTATGCTTTTGTTTTCTTTTAATTGATATTTGCTGGTACATTTTTAATAAAATTGTGAATCTGGATTATTCAAAATACATTTGTAACCTATAAATAATTTAACTTCTAAAAAATCAATAGGATATCGAAATTTTACGAACTGAAATTTAACATTCCAAAAAATTTCAATTGTACACCAACTTTCCAAAAACGTCTAAAAGTCCTATCTTGGTTCCATGCTTTCTAACATCAAAAGTTATGCTCTGAAAATTGGTGCACATTATTATTTTTAATAGAGCAGTTGAAAACCACTTATAAATTAATTTTGAAAATAATGAATTTTTTTTTTAAATTATAATTAAATTTAATAGAGATTTTTGAAAATTAAAGTTATAGTTCTCAAATTTCAGGATTTTGAGTGACAGAAGGGGTTGATAGTGGTGAATCTATTTCCATCATTAAAAAATTATTCAAACACTAGTATTCTGATTTAAAAGAAAAATTTCCCAGATTCAGGCAAGAAAACTGCAGTCCTAATCTGTGGCATCGGTTTTTCCTAGATTCCGACAAGAAAACTGCAGTCCAGGCTATTGTGTGGCTTCTGTAGACAACCCTCTCTATAATATCAAAAGTTAAGTTGTGAATTTAGTCAGAGAAAGTTGTCACTGATATTTTTCAGTGTTCCATGGGGACGCGTCCCTCAAGGTGGGGGACGTGCTTCCCCGCTGCCCCACGCTCTGGAGATGGGGAAACTCCTAGGGAAACTTTCTCCGCGTCCCCTTTTTTGGAAAACTTGGAGAAACTCTAAGGGGGGTGTTTTTCTGGTGACAAAATGCACCTCTCTTGTAGGAGGACGAGGGGATGCAGAGGGATGCAAGAGGAATGCGTCTCCCAAAATTTTTAGCTAATAACAATTCAAAAAAATATTTTTTGTATTTCACTACTTTCTATGTTTATTTATAATTCAGTTTTCTATGGTTGTTTTAGACTTCAAATGTTATTGTCATATGATGAATTTAATTTTTGATGTTCATTGGGTAGTTTCAATTGTCAAATGATGAATTTAATTTAGATGTGCCTTGCATAATATTAACGCCCATTGCCAAATGATGAATTTAAATGGGACATTGCATAATACGAAATGATGATCATACTTAGATGTGCATTTCATAATTAATAAGATTTACTATCTACTAATTTAGTTATTAAAATATTGTTGAGATTTTATTTTTTTTTGTTTTTATAGATTAATTTTTTAATAATTTTAAAGATGGTTTCTCCCACTTTTGAATATTGATATTTTTAAGTGAATTGTAAATTCTGAAAATATCTTGAAATCTGATAGTAAAATATATATATATATGACCAGGAAAAAAAAGAAAAAAAATTCTTCAAATCTGATACTCAAAAGAGAATTTCTTGAAATCTGATAGTCAAAAAAAAAAAATGTCGGGGATTCCGATAGTCAAAAGGAAAAAAAAATCAAACAACTGACCCCTAGGATTTCAAGATTCCAGATTCCAGATTCCAGGCCAATCGATATAAATTCAAATATTTCTCAGCATTGATTTGGTTTAAGTGTTGTCCATGAGTGGCGGCTGCGTCAAAAGAGATTCATGACGCACACCCAACCATTATTCCAAGATCGAGAGCTACTCTACTGTGGCTAACGAAAAGAATTCATGCGGCAGCCACTAGAATCAACTAATGCCAGACCCAACTCCAGTGTAGGTCATTTACAGCGCGCGGTGTCCAATAAATTTCTGAATGAATTAAGAAAAACTCCCGAAAGGCTGGTATTGAAAATACGAGAAACTAAATGGAATCTCTGCGTTTACAGTGAGTATTAGAAGAAGATGATAGAAGCAATAAACGAGTCGATTTGGGAATTCCAATGATAATTTTGAAGATTCAAACTACAGTATGAGTTGGGCTACGAATCAAAGTACTTTGCATGTGTGGAAAAATAATATTATACAGAGACCAATAAAATAAGATGGTATAATATGAAATAACATCCATCCCCGCGCCCTCGACCTGCACCTTGAGTTTAGTACATGATTTTGCAGAAAGATTCTTCGTGTCTGCTTGTCTCTCCTTTTTACTCACTGTTCCCTGTCGCTGTTTCTGTATCACCCCAGGAAGGGGATTGCTGGAACAAGATGGATCTAAGCATTTTATCAGGTTTAGCTCGCCTCTCCAGATTGCTCGGTTTTCTGATACCCGCCCTTCCACTTTCTCTGGAACAGATGCATTTTTCTGACGCGCTTGTCTTTTTCTTCTTCTCGCTGCATGTTGGCACTATGGCTCTCTGGTTTTGGTGGACACATTCTGAGATGCCTTATTAGCATAGATACCAAATTCCATTCGATGACAAAATTAAAAGTATAAAACTTACAAAACTAAATTATTTTTAAAATTTTTATATATTTTTACTTTGAATCCTCTTAACTAATTATTTATAAATTAGAACAATTACGAATATTATACATATGTGATATAATATAATTTTATTAAAAAAAACCATAAAATTGTATAATTTTTAGAAAAATGTAATAACTTCAAGTCATAAATTTTCAATCTATCTCGTTGAAAGTGCAATGTTAGAACAAAATTTGGTGTACTGCTTAGAAGGAGGAATGTGGACATTTCTTGCTCTCCTAGTTGCCAAGATGTCATGCTTGGCAGTGCCGGTTCTTTTCACTGTTGCTTCTATAAAATAGTTATTGACTTTATGCTGCAATATACAGGTCTCTATAAATTTTAGGTGTTACTCAATCACTGGGCAAGGACTTGCTACAACACTGTCAGTTTATTCAAGTGTGGGTACTACTACATGTAAGTATGGTTAAAAGACAAATAACCAAGATGGTCGGTACTACTACATGCAAGTATGGTTAAAGGACATACAACCAAGAACGAGGCTAAAGACAAAGGGAAACATAAACAAACCAAGCCTACAGTGAGCCCTAGAAAGAGAGGAAGAAAGTCAAGCAAAGAGGTAATGGAAAACCTCTTTGATGCCTATTCCACAAGCATTCCACAGCAAGTCCAAAATCTTATCTCTGAATGGGAGCGAGACTGCAATATCAAGGAGGAAGGAGAAATACAAGAGGAGGCAATGGAATTCCTAAAAGACCATGGTAACACAAGAAACAGACTATCACTATTCCACTAGTCTATCCATACCTATTGGACACTTAAATGCATTCTAGCCAAGGCAATCATGAGCATCCAGAAAATTGGAGGAGAGCCAAAAGCTACCTCCATTTTACAAGAGATAAGGAGAGAGATACAAGAAATTTAGGTGGCTCAACATCATGGTAATGTTCGTCTAGGCCACATAGACCGTCAACTGCAAACCATGCACCAAGGGGATATGCCTGGTTCGAGTGTAAAGAACCTGGCAACAATTGAGGTGGACATCCTTGGTTCGAGTGTAAAGGACCCGACACCAATTGAGTCATCGAATGACTGACATAGTATTTTCTCTGGTTTTTTCCCATGCGTACTACAGATAGCATTTGCTATTTGAAGTTAGTGAATGTAAGAGATAGTAAACTGGACATAGCTGATAGTAGAAGGTTTAAAAATTTTCAGTACTAGTTGGCTTATAACTCTTTAAGGTGGCCAACAAACCTGGTTTCCTTCGAGGAGGTTGAGGCCATCAAGTTTTGATTAGATGTAACATGTCTTTTTTATTAATAGAATATAGAAAGGATCTGCCAAACTTACAAAAAAAAGAGAGTGCACTCTCTTTGTCCAGTTAAAAGTTGTACATTTTACTCAATCCAAAACAAAAAAAGAGAAGAAAAGCATACCGAAACCTTAATTTATAGTTTTCTATTTAATTAATAGTGGGGAAGAGCATTGGAGTGTCCCAAAACATGCTTACCAAATTTTTAAAAAACAAACTCTGAAAATATAGAAAAAAAAAATAAATTTATTATTTTTGTTTCTAAAAATTTATTATTTTTTTTTTTCAATTTGCAATTTACCATTTGTTATTTTCATTTTTAATTTTTTAATATTAAATCATTTATTAACAAAAATATTTATCAAATTTAATTATAATTCTTTCAATTTTAATAAAGAAAATTACGTTGTTTGTTTTCAAAAAATTAAATTTTATATTAAAAAAATATATATATTTAACAAAATTCATTTTAATTTTATTTTTAATTTTTTAAATATTAAAGTTTATACTAACCATAATTCCCCACCGAATTCGAATTCTCGAATTTCAGCCTAACCAAATCTAACTTACTTATTTTCGAATTTTTCAGGCTAATAAGGTGGAATTTGGTAATTATGGTTATTAGGGATTATCTATAAAGATTTATCTTTGGAAACCGAAAATATTTGTAAATTATATTTATAAAAATAAATTAGTATAGATTGATTTTAATTATTGATTTTGTAAGTGTTAAAAAGAATTAATTCTGTTAATGAGAATTTTTAGAATTATGTGTATTTTGTTTGAAGAGCTAGATGATCGGAAGAGTGTTGGATCAAAATTTATAGATAAATAGAAAAAACTAACTGTTACAGAAATATAAATTTAAAGGATAAATTGATTAAGTCAAAAAGATGATGAATGAATTTGAATTTAAATTTAAAATTAATTGGAAATTAAATTATTAAATAAATAAATAATTAAAAAAATTTAAATTATTAAAAACAAAATAATCTTTAGAAAAGTAGAAAAATAATAAAAGAAAAATGATAAGTCAAAGAAATGATTGAATTATTTAAATTTAAATTATTTAATATGTTTATTATAGAAGTTAATCATGGATTGTTGGAATTATACATTGAATCAAATTATAAAAATTAGAATGTAGAGAAAATTTATAGGGTAAATTTCAAAAAAAAATATTTGATAAATTTCAAAAAAAGGATAAACCAAAAATATTTGGCCGTCCTATTATTATGTTATAATAATATAATAAGACTATAAATTTAAATTAAGTTTATTCTATTGGAAATTACTTTTAGACTTAAAATAAGTCTCTCAGTGCTTTGTATATATATTTCATTATTTAAATTGTATTTTTGAATGTATAAATGGATTCAAAGCCTTGGAATTCATTTGGAGAAGTAGATTGTGTAAACTAAATAACTTGAAACTTGTAATTTCAACTTACTCCATGTGAAACAAAATTGTGACAAAAAAATATTGTTAGGATTAAGAAATACCAAGAGAAGTGGCGATATCTAAAGGCACCATTGTTTGGATCCTAATGACCACAAGGACAAATGAACATGGAGTATTTTGCCTTTAAATAGGCTACATTGGAGATTAATACCATGGACAAAACCATGAGTTTTTATAAACTTGGAACCGAAAATGTACCCATAACTTGACCAGGTCAAGACTACTTAAACCACCCTAACAATCCCAAGTCAATATTAGCCGAACCACCCTAACAATCCCCCCGTTAAAATAGACTAAGAGAGATTAACCTGGTCCCAATCATTCATCAACTATCTCACTTGAGATCCCATATTCTCCACCTCATGTTAGGATAGAGTATACCTACCACCTAGGTACCTATCCAAGTGGCCCATTCCATAACTTAATGAATCCATGTGCTATTGCACTACATCTATGTATGATCAAAGTCTTAAGGTCTTACAACAATGCATGCTCCTGTGCAACATATATTCCTGAACAACAAGTATTACAACTTCTTGGGAAAATACACATGCCTTGGACCAAAACCCTTAGGGTGTTCACATAATACACGTTGGTTCCTTCACTAAACTTCAACACCATTCACTCCATATTTGTTTTCTCATCCATACAACCACTCTCTCACTACATCTCTAGCTTTGTTGATCCATACCTTGACCCGACCTTTCTCATATTATTTGCATTCACCAAATTCACATAATATCTCATCACATGGGCTTCACTATGTGAGTAATACTATAGCAAGTGGGTTCATATTGGGGAATATATAATGAGGAAAAATGACATAATATATTGGGGGTAAAAGATTTTTATATTGACAGGTATAAAAAATGGAGCTCAAAGTTTATGAAAAAATATAAAGGCCCGTATAAAAAATATTAATGAAAAAATGGATACCTACAATATATAGTGAAAGTATAAGATTTTTAAATTGGGAATGTGTATTGTGTTTATATTGGTAAGGTGTTAAATAATGTGTCTTTTAGAGGAATTTTCCAATATTCAAATTAAGGGTATTGTTTAATATTCTATGGTCGCACATGATATGTTAGAGGTTCATTGAGTGAAGCCACCGTGTCTCTCATTAGCACAACTTGCACTCTTTTAATGAACTCCATTCACTGTTTACACAACCACTTTAGCCTTGTGCTATACATATGCAATATTTTCCCGACAACATCTCCATGGTCTCCAAAATTTGGTGTCTAGTATCCTCCATGGTTCGAACCTTGGCTCTGATACCAATTGTCAGGATCAAGAAACATAGAGAGAAGTGGTGGTGTCTAAAGACACCATTCTCTAATGACCACTAGGATAAATTAATATGGAGTTTTTTCACTCTCAAATATGCTATATTGGAGATAAATACCATGGAAAAAACCATTAATTTTTATAAACAAAGAGCCTAAAGCCACCAGTAACTTCAGCAAATCAAGTTTACCCCAACCACTCTAACGAATATACCTTTAAAAATGACCAAAATGTAGAAATATTTACATAGTTGACATTCAAATATTTTACTTGAGAATAGAAATATTTTATTGATATACTACATTCTCCACATTTTTTAATGTATTTTTAATCACACATGACTATTCTTCATAGTCAAATATTTTATTTATGATTCAAGTTTTATTATTAATAATAATATTTTTTTAATGACTTACTAGGGCAAGCTCTAAATTGACTATGATTGGGTGTACTATTAAAGCATCCTTTACAGATTCAAATATCCAATTGATGTTAGAGTAAAAAAGAAAAAATGTGACATATTATTTCTATATTAAGAATTGAATGAATTTCAAATATTTTTTTCCAAAATTGAAATATTTTACAATGATCCACACACATATAAACTTTCTCTATTTCTATTATATAAATTTGATATAAGAATTATATATTTTGTGCATTAAACATGAAAATGTAAGATTTTTTTACTCTCAATTACTTTATCTCTTTTTAAAAACAAATTATGTTATTACATAAGAATATAAAAATATTTATTTTATTTCTAAGAATGAAAGTGAAATATTTTTACAATATCTCTTCTATACAATTGTAATATCAATAGAGAAAACAATATAAGAATGCATTTTTTTTCAAAATAGAGAAAAAAATGTAAAAATGCATTTTTTAAAAATATTTTATAATATTTATAATTAAAATTAATTAAATATATTTATTTATCTTTGATTATAATAGACATTATTTTTTATTTCGAAAATATTTTATTTTATTTTAAAAAGCACATTGGTCAATATTGAACACCAAAAAAATAAAACAACTTCCTCATAATCCTCTAAACACAATTATAATACTAAGCACAATTGTAATAATTATAATAACATATATAGTAATAAACATTTCTAATCTTAAATTTTATTATTTTCCAATAATTATTTTATAATTTTTAATTGTTAGAACATTATGTTTATTTTTGAATGTTATACATTCAATTGATATTATCGATTAAGTTTATTTTGAATGCCAAAGAGAAATGATTGTTATGATAATTATTTAATTTCAATGGTTACAAATAACATATAAAACTCAATGAATATTTTAATAATTTATAATCTTGTTAGTGAGTCATTTAATATGCTTTTAGAATTTATTTTAATTTTTTTT